>JASAOM010001104.1:0-269644 GCA_030849085.1 Borovskyia barvae | reverse complement strand
CAGCTAAGACCTGATTGCCGCACCAAGTCTTGCATCCTAACCCCGGCTTATAAGATGCACGCGCTCGGCTTCCCCCCGTCGTGGGTACTCCGACCCTGCTACCACGCTGAGGTGGCCTGCATCATCAGGGATCGATTGAAGGGTGAAAAAACAAAAAGTGGATTGGAGGGGGGTGGGGGAAGGGAACAATACGTTAACGTTGGCTTCCTTCCGTACATTCAAGGAAGTAGAACACAACCGATCAGTGCTTCCCCCATGAAAGTCTCTTTTCACCTTCCCTTACACCGTATTTGTCGCAACCACCCTCGCATTCTCCTGTGCTAAAGTCAAGAAAAAGGAATCCGTGCAGCCAGAGGAGATCATATCAAAGAGCAAGTATTAACCAAAAACCATTCGGAAGCGAAGAAATTATCGATTCATAAATAAATAAATCAGTATATATATATATATATATATGCAAAGCAGCACACTTACACACACACACACACACGCACACCAAACAAGATCTCCACTCCCAGAACAATGGCACGTAAAAAAGAAATTGGTGCGCGATGATCTAGAACCGATCGGGGGAAGGAGGGGTAAAAAAGCAAAGAAACTGTAATGGTGATAGCCTTTCGTAGAAAGCTACGAAGATACTTGCTGTGTGGTATGTGTGCGTGTGTGTGTGTGAGGTTGTCCCTGTTGAGAACACGAGAAAAATGCGCTTTTGCAACTGAAGTAGCCCTCCCCCCCTCCATCGCCACTAACCGCGCTAGGCACCTCATAAAGCCCCCTTCCCCCGCCTCAGAGAAGGAGGATCATGACACACCGTCACGCCCCTCGCACGACGCCTCACACACGCTTTTGGAATTCAAACCGGATAACTTGAATTTCAGTATCCGACAGCTTCTCCACCCCACGGTCAACGATTCGCCACCAATCGAAAAGACGTAGCTGATACGGATGCAGTCGTCCGGCTGCTTCCGGTGGTTCATCCGCCGTGGCTCCCGTCTTGTAGAGGCAGTATTGACAGTAACGGTCGATGAACTCGAAACGGGGATGGGCGACGGTATAGCGACCAGTGTCGTTGTAGAAAAAGTGTCGCGGGGCTTCCCCAGGGGGTGGACGGCGGAATTGGTTATCCACTTGCATGCCCTCTTCCAGGTACCCAATGTGTTTCAGTTTTTGGTCGATGTCAAAGTCCGTGTTCTCGGGCGGGGACTGGCTAACTGCCTTCGTGGTACCTTCTTCATAGCCACCGCGCTCCAAGAGGCGCGTCCACGGGTGCTGCCGGTACATCTCCAGAGCGGCATCCCGAAATTTTCCAGGAGCCGTGGGGTCAGTGTACTCCTGATAGCGATCCTTAAGACCTGGGTGGGTAACGAGGTAGCCCAGCCACAGTGAGGGCCCCGGGTTGGACAAGACGAGACGGCCAAGATATTGGGACTGCAAGAGGCCGTCCGCCCAGTGTTCGGTGTTGCCGAAGTGGCCCACGTAGGTATGGATGGGCATGCCATAAACGTCCAGCACCGCATGGATGGTGCACGACAGTTCCCCCAACGGCGATGGAAGGACGTAGCGATGCACTTTCAGGATCGGGTATCGCGTGATGAGGGCGCAGCCATATGTGTTGTCGAGGGCGGTAGGCCCGTAGTCGGTGTAGCCAAAACCCAAATGATACGAGATGTAATCGACCATATCTCGATTGCCGTTGGTGAAGTGCATGCTATCACTTTCCAGTAGTCCAATCACGCTGGCCTCCGTGTTCCGCAACTGTTCCACCATGCGAGCAAAAGAGTCGACGTTGTAGTTGTCCAGACCGAAGTGCACGGTCCAGATGGCGCCGATGAATGACGTCATCGCCTTGGCTGCCCCCCATACATCGAGACGGTCAGCAAAGCTCAGATGGCCGAGTTGCAAGCGAGGGTCCAGCGGGATGTCGCCCACGGATTTTGTGATATTCTGCTCCAGCTTCTCCATGGCCATCTCGTACCGTTTCGTGTAGAAAGTTCGTTCGAACTCTTTCGTGTAAGGGTCCGTCATGGCATTACGTTCCGTGGAAAGTTGAAGAAGCATCTTGTGGAGACGGAGCACATCTTCCTGGTGCAGGAGGGCCGTCTTTTTGTTGGCTGGAAAATTGTTATCGCCGCCGCTCATGGTAACACGACCAATTATAACCCACAAAAACGCAAAGATGATAATGAGTACCACCATGAACTGGATCGAGCGTTGCTTTCGTGCGACGGTGACATCGTTGAGCGCCATCGCAACTGAGCGAGCGCTGCGGATCCGGCGCGCCACAGTCCACGCTGTAAAGTACAGCATCCCAACGTGAACCAGTATGAGCGGCCTGGACTTTTCTCGCAGAAGTTCTGCCATCGGCACAAAGGGATACGAAATGCAGAGCGCGTAGAGGATGCTGAACACAATGGCGCAAGTCACCCATGAGAGTTCAAACGAGGCGATGAAGGAGGATTCCCGGCTGATCACCGTGCCGGCGTCGCCGGTCTCCGCGATAAGTGCGAACCGGCGATCACGCTGATGGGCCCACGTCACTTCCATGACAAAAGGAAAGAGTACACCAATACAAAATGTGAAGCCAAGGCTACCCAAGAAGGCAAGGTACTTACTCCCCCAGAATGTCTCCTGGACAGCCCAATACATCACATCCACATCCGATCGAGGGCTGTTGATCGTGGTAGGAAAACCCTTGTGCGGCGTCTCGTAGGTAAAATTGGTCTGGCGGGTGGCGTACAGCATAAAGCAAGTGGAAAGGGCCAGAAATATACCAAATCGACGCCAGGACCCTGCGAAGAACCAATGCAATATGTTCTGCAGCGCACTAGTGCGGCGCCGTGGTTGCAGTAACACCATGGATAGGGGCAGCACGTCTGTGGAGTAGTACAAGCCAAGGGTAAACACAATGACCACGATGAGATTCGCCGGAAAAGGGTCCAACGCCAAAAGCCGTGGAATGTAGTTGGCGCATGTGAAAAATGTGATACCGATACTGGAGATACAGCCATACAGTATGCCGAGGTGCATTGGAGATGGTGCTTTGTAAAGGGTGGCGATCGCTGCAATGGAGTTTTCATCTGCCTCCTCCGTTCGGCCGGGCGCGAATTGAACGACCCGAACCGATGCACTACCGGTATTCTTCTTGCCAGCCCAATCTTCGTATGGCGCGCTAGCGCTGGAGTCTACGATGTCAACAAGCACCGCTTGATGATAGTCATCCTCTCCATCACGTTGTAAGGACTGGACGAGGGTGCTATTGGAAGTGAGCCCCTCAGCAGAGGCACCAGCGCGTTGCTGGATATCCTCCCTGATCGTATTGCCCATCATCGCGTGGCGATAGATAACCGTGGTGAAAAACAGGCCCAGCACTATGCCGTATAGACCACCGTAAAAAGGATCCGTGAAGAAGGGCGACACACTTGCGAAGAGAATCCGTAGTAACATGCAGAGCACGAGTCCAAGAGGGAATGCAAGGATGAGACGACGGCTGTCCTCGTTCCCGTCTGCCGATGCCTGCTTCAGCGTTACGGTCGATGGGTATAGAAACCGTACGTGGAGGGCAAGGGAGAGGACAAGTGGTCCGATCGCGACGGCGAGAAGTTTGTGTCGCGGGTTCTGCCGGACGAGCTGGTGTAGGTGCGAGAGTGACGCGACAGCATAAAATAGAATGTACATGGGGACGATTCGGTAGCTAAGACCCACCGGAATGTGGGACGGTTTCAACCATGTGCGTGCCAGAGGGCAGGGACCCGCCGCCCAGCGTCGAAATACCCCAATGCGGAGGAGACAAGCGGCAGCCAGCACCAGCACCGAGCACAGCTCCCACGAGAGAGACATCGCTATGAGCGGCATGAAGTAGACATGCTCGACGAGATGCACTGTCATTTCGAAGTAAATATGAGCCCAATATATATCGCACAGCCACAACAACAACCGTGACGGTGCGCTACAGAAACTGAAGCGGTGGAGAATAACATCTGGTTCCAGGAAAACCTCCCCAGTCGTCTGGTAAGCTGGTGAAGCTTGGCCGCCACTTCCCTGCGCAACGTCATCTTCGCCGTCGGTTGTGCTAGCGGAGCCTTCAAAGTTGGGCATAGGCGCAACAACAGCCGCTGCGTCGCTCTCCCCTACCCGCCCGTTTTTCCCCCTTTCCATCCCTGAGCGGGTCATCGACGGCTGTGGCGACAGTTGCTGCTGCTGCTTGGCAGCCAAACCAAGGCGGGACCACCGCTTCCGGTAAAAACTCGGAGATCCGCTTAGCCACCATCCCTCTTGCTTGAGATCGTACCAGGAGGAGCCGTCGAACACAATGTTGCTCAAGGCGAATACCCACTCGAACATATTGGCCATACTGAATGAGCCGTCCGCACAGGTGCGGGCATGATACGTATAGCAGCATACCACACCCAACGCTGCAATCGACTCTCCCCAGAAGCACAACCGCTTGAGAGCGTAGGAGGAGGCAGCGTCTTGCGGAGCGGCATAGATAGTCATGTTGAATCGATTACGACGTACCAGTATCAGGGAGGTCAGCTGAAGCAGGAAACACAGTGCGATGTAAGGACAGAAACCGAGATTGTGGTATGCCAGAGATTCGAAGGAAGCCGACAGTGTCCAAACAAGCGCTGCTACCAGCCGCCACAAATCCACCCACAAAAGAAAAAGTGATAAAAAGGCTGAGCTGCTCAGAAAGGCCTTCCGGTTGCTCCGCAAAGAGTAGAGATCTGCCATGCCGCGTGAAGACTTCTGCCAGAATACGTTAAAGGAGGAGATAGTCGAAGCGGCTCGGAAAGGCACGCACAAGACGAAGGCGGCACGCCATATCTGCCGCTCTGGCATCATATCCCCGATCGTAGTGCTGATACTCGGCCAGAACTCATAATGATCTTCACCGCAAGATGTGATCAGGATTTCTTTGGGATGGCGGATGAAGCCCACGTAGAGGCAGAGGAGCAGTGCACTTCCCGTGATGAGCGCATAGAGCAGCGCTGCGTACGACGAGGAAACATAAAAAATGTGACGCTTCATGGACCCCGCCTTTGCCTTGATCCCCTCTCTTGCATTTCCCGAGTGCGTGTTCATGCTGCCGTTCTCTTCAACCCTCTGTAAACCTGTTGGGAATTCTTGCACCAATCATTCCTCAAGATAAGTGTAACGTAGTGGGCGCTCCACTTTCTGAGATCACTAACGGATAAATAAATAAATAAATAAATAAATATATATATATATATAAGAAAGAGGTCTAAAGGGGGACAACAGACGTTACCTCACGTGAAATCCCCAAGAAGAGCCCCAGATGGGGAGAGAGGGGCGAAAAAGGGGGGCGGGGGGGAGGGGACGCAGCGTGAGATCTGATGAAGGCGAAAACGGGAGGAGGGGAGCGAATGTGTGGAGCGAGACCTTATCAGCGCCGGACGCAGCCCTAACGTGGACGGTAAAATAATGTTAAATGGACAACAAAGCTAAGGGAGCTCCAAAAGGAGAAAAACAAGAACGAGCGTGCACCCAAAGAGAGAGAGAGAACCCTTCCTCAAACTTTCACCTTTGCGAATGGAGAGTGACGTAATTGAGTGCGTGTGGGGGTGCGAGTGTGCGCGCGCGCTCGATGAGAGGGTATTCTGAGAGAACAGGGGTGGAACAAAAGATGGGTGATGCCGAGGAATACATGAAAGACCGGCATATATGCTTTGATGGAAAAGGATTTAACGGATCCGTCGAGAAATATACCCCCTCCCCAGGAGGCGGGTCTGTCCCAAGAAATAGCGTTCCTTGAAACGCCGTTCCGCGAGTCAGCTGTCCAGGGCGCAAAGTGGATTCGATGTTTTTCTGGCTTACACAGTAAGGGAGGGAAGGAGCACCCATGCGCCCCCACACAGGAGCATGTCTTCACTTTCACAGAAGCAACAAATAGTATTCCAGTGGCTCCAATAGGAAGGAAAGGTACGAGGTTGAGCCGTCGAACGTTTTCCAAAACACGCCACCACAAAATCCGATCAAAAACGACCGTTGAGAGAGATCATGTGCAGCCTTCACTGGCGGCCCTCGTGTTTAGCGGGGGCGTTGCAGGACGCATTCTGCTAGGGTCGGGGCAGCTTCGCACAGTCGAACTAAAAGTTGCGATGATGCGGATGGTCATCGTCTGCGCCCTCCACCGCATAGCCGGGAGTTTCCAGGTACTTCGGCACGTGAGAGAGAGGGGTGTCCATTCCCAGCGTCGACTTCGGGTTCGCTTGATACCACCCTTCCTTGAAAGGCTCCTGAATAGCCACGTAGCGGAAGCATTCCCTGCCACCGTAACTCCAAATGAAGATGCGGTATGTGCCGACAATGCCGAACACAGTGGCGATCGGCCACACCATACATATCGCATAGATCTCGCACCTCCGCATCCACCCTGGGAGACCCATTTTCGCCCTGTTACCCTACGCCCACCTTCTCCCTTCTACTTCGGGCACGTCCAAATGCGATTGAACAAGCTGAGGTGGGTGAACAATCACAGAGGCGCACAACATGGTGCGTGTCGAGGACGCAGGAGGGGAAAAGTAGATGAGAAGTGATGGGGAAGGGTTGATACGTTCCGGGCATCCATATGTGTATATATTTATGAATGGCAGAGAAAAGAACGCAACGATGATGCGTGGAGAAGGTTCAGATGACAAAAGCAAGGGCGAACAGTGGCATAGGTAATGATAGCGTTGGAGTTAGATTTTCAGTTGTAGTACATGTTCCTCCTCGCTGAGGCGCGTACGACGTTCTCTTAGGCTCACAAAACACCTCAAAGAGGGTTTCTGTGAGTGGATCAGTTCCGTTGCGTCCTGCTTTACCTTTACAAGAAAAAAAGAGGGAAGGATAAGATGCTTGAAGGGCATCATCGTCTCCCCCCTCTTTCGTCTCCGCCGCAAGCTTATCCGCACTCACAAAGAGTTATTTTTCTTTTAAGTTGCAAATCATGGACACAAATGAGTGGGGAGAAGGCTTTCTCTCTCCATCCCCTCTCCTTTGTATAGCTCAAACGTCCTGCCCCCCCCCCCCCCCAAGCCTTCTCCCTTCCTTTTGAATAAAGAGAAATCCTTCAAGATTTAATGGCGAATACGCGTCGACTCTGCCGGGAAACGGACTGGTGAGGTGTGACAGCGCCACAAAGGCGGTGGTCTCACTTGCATGGTACAGCTGTCATGCCGAATCCTGTAGCAGTGAAGGGTTACGCGAAAGGAAAGAAAAAAAGTGAGACACTCGGCAAGCGCTTTGCAAGCGTCCGCATCATCTGGGCAGTGCGCAAGAGAATGACGAAAATACGATATCGACAGAGGCGGTAGTTGCGGGGATGGGCAGGCGAGCGATTCCTTGTGGTGTGTACACACGAGCCAACGAGAAATCCATCCAGAGAGGTGAGCAGCTACGCCTCCTGGTGCTATTGTGTGAAGTCGAGCGATGAGTACGTATATATGCTTGACTTATGAAAATTATTCGAAAGAGGGGGATGAAAAAACCGTCCGCTGCGTTCCCTTTACTCCCTCCCCCTTCTTCTTTTCCGCCTCCACATCGTAAGCCGCAACTTTCTTTCCCTTTCCACCCAACGGCAGGAAACAGAGCTTTTCGAAAATGAAAAGCAGGATAGGAAAAAGCGATGGAGGGCGGTAGAGGAGGCATACATCGACGAGAAGGAAAATGCTTAGATGATGCTACGGAAAGAAGGATACCGCGGAGGATTCCTCACTCTTCGATGCTTCATCTCTGCGTGAGAGCAGCCTTTCCGACAGCAGAAAGTTTTCCAATCTCAATCAGGGAGGGGGTATATAGAGGGTGCCATCACATTGCTTGGTATAGGACCCGTGAAAAGGAATAATAAATGAATACTGAGGAGGATTTCGACACATCGACAAAAGCGCTAAGAGAGTTGTCGAAGAAAACAAACACAACAAAAGAACTCGGGTGCATCTGAATGTATACATGTATATAAATATATATGTATATATATAGGTATAACCCACTACAATGTTCGATCTAGCGTGCTTCCATAGGCATGTGCCTAAATCGCCTCAAACCGGAGAATGTGCTCCTTCTTTTCTATAAAGCTGAAGGAGGCACAGGAAGGCAAGAGCTACGGCATGTCAAAAAAGCTATCTAACCCCATGTCGCTCTTTTCGGAAAATACGATAACAACAACCAAAAATTGAAGACGGAGAAAAGAGCATCTCTCGAAATCACCGCTCTCTGCAGGGGGTACCTGGAGAAAGATCAACACAGGAGTACCTTCTCGCCTCCCCCCGAAAAGAAAAAGGCCGCTTATCGCCACTCTACAAGAACTCCCCAGCAAAAGCCTGTACGATGAGGGTTACACCGAATCCCGTAGCCTCGTCACGCGTCGCTGGTGCTGCAAGATCCACGTGAACCCACTCCCCTTGGTATTCTTTAGCGAGGTTGCGCTCAATAAAATGGCCAGCGGTGCTGACACTCGCATTCGCTGGGCGGCCTACCAGGCTATTACGGAGATCCGCCATTTTGCTTGCATATTCTGGTGAATGGAACTCTGGGCAGTACAGGACGGGGAAACAGAGGTCGCCGCACGCGAGGCCCGCCTGCATGAAGCGCCGCTCAGCGGTCTCGGTATTACAGTAGATGGCTGCATGCCGCTGTCCTGTCGCGATCCCCTGCGCCCCCGTCAGTGTCGCCATGTCCACAATGAAGCTGGGCGTGTAGCTCAGCTCGTGGCTTGCGTGGTACACACCGTCCGACAGGACCAGCCGGCCCTCGGCGTCCGTGTTGTTGATCTCCACGGTGATACCGGACTTCATGCGCACGATATCGTCGTTGCGCTGCGATCGCGGGCCGACGGCGTTGTCCGCGAGGCACAGGATGCTCGATACCTCGATCGGCGCCTTCAGCTGCGCGAGGCACAGCAGCCCGCAGAACACGGCGGCCGCGCCACCCATGTCGTGCTTCATGGTGCACATCGATGCACCAGGCTTGATCGACAAGCCGCCGGTGTCGTACACGATACCCTTGCCGACGAACGCGATGCGATCCTTCGGGGAGATGCCTGCCTGTGGCTTGTACGACAGCGTCACCAGGTGCGGCGGGTACTCCGCTGCCTTCCCCACTCCGTATAGCCCGCCATACCCCTGCTCGCGCAGCGCCTCGCCGGCGATCACGTCCGAGGACACAGCGATGCCCGCGCCTCGCAGCTTCTCCGCCCACCGCACCGCAATCTCCGTGAACGTCGTCGTGTCCAGCAGATTGGTCGGCGCGTTCACCAGGCGCTGGCACAGCTGGACGCACCGCGCGATTGTCGCGAGCGGCGCCGTCTTCCCGGACGGCATCACGACACGCACCGGCCGACCAGCATCCATGTAGCCCCCCTCGGCCGACCCACACTTCGCCGTGAAGGACTGGTTGCACGAGCGCGCGATGGCCGTCGCCACACTCGCCTCCTGCCCGCTGCCCAGGTAGTAGATGTCGAGCCCCGCCGCCGTGTCCCCCGCGCGGAACTCAGCCATGGCTTGCTTCACGATCTCGTGGATCTGGTCTGGCCGCGAAGCGCAGTTGTGGCGCGACGCCTGCGAGGAGACCTTCCCGATAAGCAGCCGCACGTTCGCGGCTGCGGCCGCCACGTACGCGCGTGCCTCCGGTGCCGCAGCAGCGGCAGAAGATGCCGCAGCATCGTAGCTTGGGCACATCGCCGACGCCGCGGGCTCCTTTAGCTGCGCCTCCGTCCCCAGGATGAGCACGACCTGCGTCTGGCCATCCTTCACCGTGAAGCGAAGACCCTCCTCCACGGTGTGGAACGTCACGTTGCTCGTGAAGTTCACGCAGCTTTCCACGAACGCGGACACGTTCGCCTCCTCGTGCGCCGACTGCGAGCGCACACGCTTGTACGTGCTCATGATTGCCTTCCTGTCCGAGGAGAGGGTTCTAGCGCAGAGGAAACGAAGGAAAAATCACCTCTGACAATTGTTTGCTTCTTGGTCGATATGTAGGTAGCACCTGTGATGCTGCAAGCGGCTTCTTGCGTGCCGTGCTAAGTTTTTTTAGTTTTTTTTTCCGTAAAAACTTCAGCGAGAAAGAAGAGAAATTCACTCAAGATGAAAATAGTTCGATGACTGTCTCTAACTGATCCCTTACACAACGAGCGGGTAATACTCGGTGCGGCTGGATAGGTGGGTGTGGAGGGTTAGTAACGGCTTTTAATGAGAGAGTTTCGGCGGTGTGAAAAGTAAGTGGTTAGAACTGCTTGCTAAAGATCACGTCTAATTCAAGCACCTGGAGATGATAGATGTACCTGGAGCAGCGATCAAAGAGGTTTTGTCCTGATGGGTTCCTTTGTGTGAGGGTGATGAGGAAGTGGAGACACTGAAGAGAGTCAGCAGAAGAGGAGGCAGGACAGTATCCCAAGCAGGACTTCGATAGCAAGAATAAAAAGGAGGAGGCCAACGCAGCGTCGAGAGAGAAAAAGGATCGCTGACGATGTTTACGGAGAGAAAATGGAGCGCCTCATAAATTCCACCTGCGGTGGAGTGGAAATGCCTTCGATCCTTTGTCGTACGCAAAAAGGTGCGACCCGGGCCCCGCTCCTCATTCTGTATCCGTTTCCGAAAGGAAAAAACGGGAGGTTTGCAGCGGACGGGCTTCTCTCTGTTTTCACCCGGAAAATCTGTCTTCTCTGCCCTTCGCTTCCTCCCGCAGCGCTTATTAGAGGCGCTCACACTCGCGAAGGGCAAAACGCAAGGAGAGGGTAGTCACTCCTTACATGGGCTGACAAAGGAATGGCTTTCACGAGAGACCACTCTGAGAATCGCGATAAAGAGGAAGCGCTTCTTAGAAGTACTTTTTTTTTTGGGGGGAGAGGGCGGTACGACAGAGAAGAAGGAGGCAGGGAAAAAGAAATTTGCACTTAAAGAAGAACACGATGGGCACCGAGTTTGTCGCCTCCTCCCACCGTTCGCTTCTTTTGGTAGGTGAAACGAGCGAAAGCGGGAGGGTGAGGAGAGAGAAAAACGTGGGGGGAAGGGGAGTTCGCCCCGAAATACCGCTAACACCACTACGACTGATCAATAATCCGTCCCTCTACGCATATCATTTCCTGCTGGTCTCCTAGACGCACCTATCGCTTGTTCCTGAGCCAGTGGTGATTTCGGGTAGTGATGAAGAATGACAAACGTCGTCGCACCATGATATATATGAAGGGGAACGATGATGGGGGCACTCCCACAGAAACGTTCATAGGAAAGGGGAAACAAGCAAGTAATAGGGCTCCCACGGCTGTCATCGTCAATGCATATGACACTGGGGCATTCGCTGTTCACCTTCCACCGCAGCGCCAAAAACATCGCGAGTGAATCCGCTTGTCTCTTACTTTTCGAAAGCAGCCGTGGTTGCACAGATGACTGGGCACCTCCGCTAGAAGGTGAGCCTTCCGCGCACAAACGGGCTTTTGCGGGGGGTGGGGGAAGGCAAAGAAATACCTGGTAGTCAATCACTTTCTCTGCGGACAGCGGAAAAAAAAGGCCGCTTATCGTCACTCTACAAGCACTCCTCAGCAAATGCCTGTACGATGAGGGTTACACCGAATCCCGTAGCCTCGTCACGCGTCGCCGGTGCTGCAAGATCCACGTGAACCCACTCCCCTTGGTATTCTTTAGCAAGGTTGTTGCCGACGAATTGTCCCGCACAGCTCACCTGCGCGTTCGCGCGGTTCTTGACGCTATTCTTGTAGTCTGCAACCGCACTGGCAAACTCTGCGTTGTGAAACTCTGGGCAGTACAGGACGGGGAAACAGAGGTCGCCGCACGCGAGGCCCGCCTGCATGAAGCGCCGCTCAGCGGTCTCGGTATTACAGTAGATGGCTGCATGCCGCTGTCCTGTCGCGATCCCCTGCGCCCCCGTCAGTGTCGCCATGTCCACAATGAAGCTGGGCGTGTAGCTCAGCTCGTGGCTTGCGTGGTACACACCGTCCGACAGGACCAGCCGGCCCTCGGCGTCCGTGTTGTTGATCTCCACGGTGATACCGGACTTCATGCGCACGATATCGTCGTTGCGCTGCGATCGCGGGCCGACGGCGTTGTCCGCGAGGCACAGGATGCTCGATACCTCGATCGGCGCCTTCAGCTGCGCGAGGCACAGCAGCCCGCAGAACACGGCGGCCGCGCCACCCATGTCGTGCTTCATGGTGCACATCGATGCACCAGGCTTGATCGACAAGCCGCCGGTGTCGTACACGATACCCTTGCCGACGAACGCGATGCGATCCTTCGGGGAGATGCCTGCCTGTGGCTTGTACGACAGCGTCACCAGGTGCGGCGGGTACTCCGCTGCCTTCCCCACTCCGTATAGCCCGCCATACCCCTGCTCGCGCAGCGCCTCGCCGGCGATCACGTCCGAGGACACAGCGATGCCCGCGCCTCGCAGCTTCTCCGCCCACCGCACCGCAATCTCCGTGAACGTCGTCGTGTCCAGCAGATTGGTCGGCGCGTTCACCAGGCGCTGGCACAGCTGGACGCACCGCGCGATTGTCGCGAGCGGCGCCGTCTTCCCGGACGGCATCACGACACGCACCGGCCGACCAGCATCCATGTAGCCCCCCTCGGCCGACCCACACTTCGCCGTGAAGGACTGGTTGCACGAGCGCGCGATGGCCGTCGCCACACTCGCCTCCTGCCCGCTGCCCAGGTAGTAGATGTCGAGCCCCGCCGCCGTGTCCCCCGCGCGGAACTCAGCCATGGCTTGCTTCACGATCTCGTGGATCTGGTCTGGCCGCGAAGCGCAGTTGTGGCGCGACGCCTGCGAGGAGACCTTCCCGATAAGCAGCCGCACGTTCGCGGCTGCGGCCGCCACGTACGCGCGTGCCTCCGGTGCCGCAGCAGCGGCAGAAGATGCCGCAGCATCGTAGCTTGGGCACATCGCCGACGCCGCGGGCTCCTTTAGCTGCGCCTCCGTCCCCAGGATGAGCACGACCTGCGTCTGGCCATCCTTCACCGTGAAGCGAAGACCCTCCTCCACGGTGTGGAACGTCACGTTGCTCGTGAAGTTCACGCAGCTTTCCACGAACGCGGACACGTTCGCCTCCTCGTGCGCCGACTGCGAGCGCACACGCTTGTACGTGCTCATGATTGCCTTCCTGTATGAAGGAAGGTGTTTCTCGACTCTCTTGGACGTCTTATAGGACAACTTTATACAGAAAAAGGTCACTAGCGAAGAGACTGCGGTAATGAAGGAAGTAGGGCAGCAAAGGGAGAAGCGTGTACTGCTGCAAAGAAGGTACTCAACACTTTAGGAGGGAGGAAAAGAGGGGTGAACTTTGCAGAAAACAAATCGATAGAGCGCAGAGACACAGCACAAAAAAAATCTCAGGAAACAGAAAAAATAAATCGCTGAAAAGAGAAGATGATGTGTAAAGTATACGGCTGAACGATACCTAATACGAACCCCATCGCCCAAGGCCGCGATTGAAAAGAGCAGGAATCGAGATAACACGAAGGTATTTTAAAAAAAAAGTGCCGAAGCGAAGCCCCAAAGTATCAGCACAGCGGAAGAAGAGAAGGCGTACGAAGATGGTGGTAGAAAGTTTGGGATGAAGGGGTAGTGAGGCCGCATGAAGCACCAGCGGAAAAGGATGCAGAAAACCAATGCAGTAGTGAACACAGCTTCACAGCATTTCGGATGGAGAGAGCATATCCGTGTTAGCAAACAGCGCTGACAGTGCTGTGCGTTGAGTAAAAGAGGTATTGACCGTAGCGGTAAACGGAACTCGCGGAAACGAGTGATCACACCGTAGATGTAGATATTTCGTGCGCTGGGGAAACCGCGAAAAGTGGGAGAGGAAGAGGGATCCCGTTCCTTTCAGGGATGCTTTTGATACGTGTAACAGCGAGACGTACTCCGAACTTCGTGTTCCGCAGAGGAGAAATGAGCTGGAGTGTCATCGATCCTCAACATCCGCCATCAGCATATACATATATATATATATATATGCAAACACAGATATATGTACTGTGTTGGTTGCAGAGTTCTTGCTGATAGAAGACAGGAATGGCTCCGCAGAGAGGAAACTTTGCCGTTACTTCTCACCCGCGCTCTCTCCCCCCCTTTTATGAAGTGGAAGATGGTAAGGTCGCTTCGAAGCGTCTCTCCATTGACAACGTATTTGGGCGCAGAAGCAACCCATAGGAGCATTTCTGCTCCCCCCTCCCACGGGAAGAGACGACGAGAACGGCGTGAAGAGGAGATGTCCACAGCTTCCCTATTCCACACTCCTCTCTCTCCGGGGACGATACGATTTTCCCAATGCGAAAGAGTGAAAACAACGAAGCGAAGCGAGCACCACCACAAAACACAGTACCTTGAGCAAAGAGACAGACACCGTATCGGTAAGCATGTCTTTCGATGCAGTTCTTCTTCGTCTGCACATGTGATGTGCTACATCGTATCAATGTGGGCGAGAACGTCGAGCAAACGATCCAGGATGCTGCAGCTGTTCGCAACGCCGGCTACATTTCCCGCTGCGTGATAGCAGGTACCGAGCTCACCCAACGCCTTGATCAGCTCAGCTTCACGCTCGGAGGATATGTGAAAGCGTTGTTCTTTCCTCCATCTTCTCACGCATTCTGAAATGTCGAGAGAGCGCGTGTTTTTGAAGTTGCGTAGCAGCGGCACATATGCGTTGTCGCTATCGCCAGCCGGTGTGCGGGCGTCATGTGAACGTCGCGCAGTTCGAGCAGTCTGCAGTGCCGTTTTACTCTTGGAGAGAACTCGTTCCAGGTTGTTGATATTGTCACTGACGTTCACAAAACGCATGTGGCTGTCGAGGGCAGCAGTCTCCTCATCGTATTGGAGGGCTGGGTGCTTCAGCTCCATTTCCAAGAGGGTGGTGGCGTCGGTGCAGCAGTACATGGCCTCACTACATTTCCCACCGGGGAACTCCTCCACCACGTGCCGAACCGCTTCGAGCACAGCGTCGTAGAAATCTTCTACGCCAGGGCTAGGGCTTCCTCTTTCTGAACCCGCTGCGGTGGCGACGTGGTGGCAGTGAAAGGAGAGAAAAACGCTGTGGTGCACCAGTCGAACAAGAACGCGGCAGTCATCCCCTTCGTCAAAGCCGTTTGCTCGCGTATCGTGCTTGTACAAAAGCCATGCGGCATCGAACCAGGGGCCTTCGATACGACGTGGTACCCCCTCTGTTGTCATGTGAATTAAATAGGGAGAAAACCGCGGAAGATGATATGGCACATCCCCCCGATCGGTAAAATACGTGCTGAAGGGCCGATGTGGTGCACGTTCAGAACGTTGGTTCCCAACAGGGGGCCGCTCCACCGCAGCGCCTGCAGCCCATTGCTGCGTGGGGCTTCCCCATTCTTGCTCGTGGACCGGCCCGAAGTAGATCTTATGGCATACGGTGGCCAGACGGCACATCAGCTTTGGAAAGAAAATGCGCGGCACCATTTCGAGCTGGAAGACGTAAAAAGGGCCGGAGAGAAAGCTTGGGAAAAGCCACGTGACCCCAGCTGACGCTGGGGTGCGAAAGCTAAGAGGGTAAAGCACGAAGTTTTCCTTTAAGGGATCAAGGTCATCTGGATCGTCGCCAGCGCCATCGGCAGCCGAGTCCCTCGCAGGTGCCGTCAGCGATGAGTCAGCTCGAGGGTTGTCTGGAGCGCCTCCGAACACGGAGCCCTGCATGGAGTACTCCACATTTCCGAGGGGGCTGTACAGAAGTTTGTGGCCTGGAATGATGAGATCGCACAACACTAACAGCTCCAACACGCCGGCAAGTGGTACACTGTACCGCGCGTCTGTCGCTGCCGGATTCCCTCGGGCCATGACATCGGCGATCGCGTCCACTTCCTTCCCTAATCTCGGCCGTGTCGAAGGCGACGGGTTGATGCCATCATGGATGCTCCCTGGTGACTTGAAGTGAGGCTCCAGCATGGTGACAAATACCGGCATTGTCAGTACACCATGGCGCAGCAGGCGCGGGGTGTCAGTTGTGGCGACCTTCACCACATCAACAAACTGCTCAGCGCCTGGCGTCAACAGAATACGAAGCGCCGCCTCCTTTCGCTCTAACGTGGTACCCCCGCGCTCTCCTGCCAACTCCATCGGGGCTTCACCGCTCGCGGACGCGACTCCACTAGACTCAGCAGCGGCGAGAAGTGGGCAGCACGTGAGGGATGTCAGCACCCGGCAAAGCCAAACGACATCCAGAATCACGTGATGTCGCAGCTGCGTACTGCGAAAACGGTGGACGAGAACGCCCCAGTCCGCCAACAGCTGCATGTGGCGCCGCAGCAATTCTCTCGCCACCGAAGTAGCTGTTTCCTGTGAATTTCCTTCGTACTGAGTGCTCACGGCGGTGGCCATCGTCTTGAAATCACGAAGGGAGAGGCACCATTTGCCCCGTTCTCTCAACAGGCCCGCTTGTCGGCCAAGCTCCATGCACCGCGCGGGAACAAGGCCACCGGCAAAGTCGGTGTCGGCCTTACATCGATCACGCGCCATGTCACTTAACCACCTTAACCATTCAGGAAAGTCTTCGACCGCGCGGTAGCCTGAGCCGTAGACTTGACGGTGCACGTTGTCGACGGCGAAGCGACCAACGACAGTTGGTCGTAACTGTGGATGGGGCTGCAGCATCTGGATCAGACTCACCACCTGAAGCTCTACGTCTTCCAATTGAGAATGCAGCGCGGCTTGTCGCGCACTCGGGAGACGGCGAGAAAAGAGCGTCCCACCGCTCCCCCCGCCCTTGCCACCGACGGCGGTGCTCGCGTGTGCATGCGTGCCGACGAGGACCATAGAGACCGTGTGACTGTCGGTACGGCAAAGAATATCCTCGACGATGCCCCGCAGCGACGTCAAAGACGGTCCAGCGTTAAGAGAGAAGCATAGCAGATACGTCACACGGTGTGAAGGAAGCTGATCCAGAAGGGCACTGAAACAGGCGGTGCCGCCTAGTTCATGCATGTGAAGGCTCATCGGTGTTGAGCCGTCTGCGGTGAGGGTCGTCGTGTGAATGCCGATCGTTGGGGGAACGGGTGAGGATGCTTCCTCCACTGAGCGCGAGTACGTACGTGCGGTTAGTAGGGAGAACGCTGATTGCAGCCACGCCGCGTCTGGCTTGCTCAAATTATCCACGAGAGAGGTTTTGCCGCTGCCGGATGGGCCTACGAGAACCATATTGTATCGACCTACGAAACGCGGGGGAAGCTCACTGCGGTAGAGACTTGAGGACGTCGTGGAGCGCATCGATTGAATCTCGGAAAATGAGATAGAGGCGTTGGGATTGAGATGAGCCGCATTAGGGGCACGGATACTTGGCTTGCGACTTTTCAGCAGCCCACCAGCAGCTGGCAACCCCTCAGCGGATTTCGTTGTGAAAGCGATGGTGGGAGCTTTGCGAAGATCTCCAAGAGGAAGGCGGGGTATGGGTTGTCTTTCATTGTCTGATGGCGTTGTTCGCGACGACGCATCATCTGTGTCGGTGTACGTCGCGCCGGACGGCAGCTTCGCGAATGAGGTCTGCACTGGCGCAGGTGCGGGCGGCTGTGATGCTGGAGGGGATGGCCGGTTGGCTGGAAGCGCCCTGCCCAAAGCTAACGTGGGTATAACAGGCCGCGTAAACAGCGGTGAGATAAATGGTGGGGAGCCTGTATCTTTGCGGCTTGCCCAAGGAATATTTTCTACTGAGCTCTCTGACCCGCTTCGTTGGTCATCACCGACGTCTCCATCGAGGGAGCCACCGTAAGAAGCATCCCTTTCATTTGCCTCAGTGTGCTCCACATCGAAGTCCTCGCTGTCCGTGACGTCGGCTGCTGTACCCCTCATTTCACTGTCGTCACTTTCTGCCGTATCCTCACGACTGCCCGATGGGAGATCTCGTGCGTTGCGCGGAAACCCTGGGTTAGGGCTGTGGCCGCGCTCGCTCCCACTCTGCTCCACGCCTCTGCGGTCCGCGTCGGTGTCAGCACGGCCTTCGAACTGCAGCGCTCGTCTGCTTCGCGCCGTCACAAGCGGTTCAGCTGGGTCCATGTACTTTAGCTGAATGTGATCGGCACCAATATTTAGAACGTCGCCGCTTTGGAGCTGAAGTGTGTCGCCATCGGTGAGGACGAAAGGCGTGTGAAACAGTGGCCGCGTAACAACGGTCTCATAGCCCACGCAAGCACGGAGAACTGTTGTGGCCGCTGCGCTGTTCGCGTGTGGAATCGGTGAGCGTTCCAGAACGCAATGAGGGCCTCCGATGCCGTCGCCAAATTCGTGAGAAAGACGCACGTATCGCACACCAGCGTCATCACTCGAATCAGCATCGCCGCCCCCACTAAGTTTGGTGGAGTTCTGCGATGGCAAGGACAAGGAAGAGTCGAAAGAGCCAGCTTCGCTCAGGACAGCGTCCTTGCCGGCATGTGATCGGGCATCAGCGTCTTTATATTTTCGTGGAAACACGCCCACTCGCGTCTCGAAAGGGGCGAGATGCGCCACAACCCAATCCCCAGCGCCGTCAACGTTGAGAAGGTAAGGCTCGTCACGCCGCAGTCGCATTGTGGCCGTCATGGAAGAAACAGTCTTCTCCACTGCCTTCGCAGCTATTGCTGCTGCAGCACGCGTGGCTGCTTGCTCCTCCTGATGCTGTTTCACCAACCGCACCATATGTTCATCTCTCTCTGCCTGAGAGATGGACATTTGCCGGATCAGCTCCTCTGCGCGGTGTAACTCTGACTGCAGCTTATCCACTGTGGCAGCACGTGAATGGACAGGGTTGTCGTCCCCGGCAAACAGGGTTGGTGTTAGAGATCCGTCTCTCTCCCCGTACTCTTCCGGGGTGGCACTATCGGCCTGTGTCTCTCGCTGGGTTGGAGTGCTAAGCAGGTTTGCCGTGAATGACGAGGAAATCGGGCCGCCGGCTTCGCTACCACAGCTGTACGAGGCACTAAAACGCTGCGGAGGTTCGCCCAGTACCATCGTAGCAGAGTCCGTTGCAACCCCAGCGCCTAACGTGGTGCGCACCGGCGAGGAAGCTCGCAACGCCTCTGCACCGAGCAACGATCGTATGAGCTCACGAAGCCGTGTTACTTCTTCTTCAAGTTCGCGTATACGTTTATCACCAGCCGTTTCGTTTACAAACGTCTTCATCATGATCGATTTAGCACGATCAGCGTAGCGCAGCGTGCTGAGCGACTCATCGTAGCTATCACCACTGGGACTGATGGTCGCGATCATGAAGGTCTTGCTGTTGCCCCCAAGTGACTCCTTCAGGAGAAAGGTCAGAGTGGAGTCGCGATACGGAATGTGTCGTCGGCTCGCAGCATTTTTTATGGATGTCGGGGAGGAGGTGGCCGCCACTGAAGCAATCGATCGCGCAGCCAGAGCATTGATAACGATGCCAAGGGTGGTGAGAGACCTGTTGATTTGTGCACCCTCCTTGAGTGTTTCGCCCTCTGCCCCAGTTGCCTTGGCACGCTCGCTGCCGGCCAAATCAACCAGGTTGATCTTTGCCCCAAGCTGAACTGCCATCGTTGTCACGGCAGAGGGGTCACTGGCGTGAGTGTCCGGCCTCACAGCTTCCTCGGACATCGAGGTGACCACCTTGGCATCGTCAGATGCCCCCACAATACACGTGCGTTTCTGCAGGAGTTGAAGAGTGAAGATGGCGTGAGAGCGGCTGGATGTGTCGTTCATGCGCGTGGCAGCGGTATGACGCCGCTGATTGCCACGCGTCATGAGATGAAGCACCTGCTCCTCGCTTGTCACCGGGATCTCGGGCAATCCTTCCACGTAAACGCCCAACGTCGGATGCTCGCGCACGCGAAGGTTCGCCTCCGCGACATCGGGACCATGGGCCCCTGCGCCACGACGGGTCGTGCCGGGTAGTGGACGTGAGGAAAAGGAGGAGCTACTAGGGTCTCCCGGCGCAGGCGGGTCGCCGACCACCGCCCTGGAATCGTGCACTTCCTCCAGTAAGGAGCGCACTCGTTCGCGGTAGATTTCGAGGTAGCTCACGTACACCTTGAAATCGACTTCTTCACCGTTCCCCGCCGCGGCTTCTTTTCTGGAGCGCATTTCTGCGAAAACATCACGGCACAGACGGGGAATGATGCCGGGTTTCTCCTCCAGCGATCGACCCCCGTCAGCTCCCATCATGCAATAGCTCTTGCCGCTTCCCGTCTGACCGTAGGCAAAGATGCACGTGTGGTAGCCACAAAAGCTGGCCTGCAAGACGGGACGCCCGATTTGGTCGTAAATTTCTTCCTGAGTGGCGTCCATCGGGTACACGTGATCGAAGGTGAAGCGGTGGTGACGAGTTCCTCGCAGTTGAGGATCTGCAGTTAGCAGTGCATTGAATTCCTCCGCTGACTCACAGGAAGGAAGAGCATAAAGCGTGTTGTATGCAGAGAGAGCTGCGATGCAAACACCAGCGCCCACTTTAACCTCGCGGGCGTTCAATGGTCGCACCCGTACGCTCACCGTGATGCGGCATTCTTCATACCCCGACTTCTGCTTCGTCTCCTCATTCCCGGAAGGAGCCGCTGCGTCTAGCGTGACCGGCTCTGGCTCAACGACGACGCTCATCTTGAGCCCTCCCTGTCCCCACGGCAAGGGGTTTGATGGATTGAGGAGTGGGGCGGAACGCGCTGAAAAGATTTTCCAGCGGCAAAACAACACGCACAAGAACCGAAACGTACCGCTGTTTCGAACCGCATGCAATAGTCCCGAGCGAAAAACAAGAGCAAAGCGCACGAAAAAAATATATAGACGAAAGCGCTTTTCTGGCAACGGCAATGCCGTAGGCACGTAATTCTTCACACAAACCAGCGATGCCAATTACTTGCAAAAGGTCGACCGGGGTCGAGACGCAGGTGGCGTATGAGTGTGTTGGGGTGTGTGTGTGCGTGTGGTGTGTCTTCGCTCCGCTCAGTTCCGCTTAGTCGCTTTTGGTGGGAGGGGAGAGCGCTGACAGCGAAGAGTGCACCAGCACCACCGTATAGAGCAACGCGCTGAGGCAAACACGAACGGGTCAGGAAGAGGGGCAGTAGAGAGGATCTTAAACACAACTGAAGTGGCTACTCCGGTCGGGGAGGGAGGAAAGTTGCAAAGAAAAAAGACACAAAGAACTATTATCTGTATATATGAGTGCGTGTAAAGAGAGCAGTTTGTGGCGATGAAGGCACATGTGCGAACCCTCCTCTCTCGATAATGAGGGATAAATGCAGCTGATACCGGATTGGGGGGATTATTTTGGTTCCCCACTTCCTCTCTGCGTGCGATGAATAGAGAGATGAGGTATTGTTCGCTGATATATATATATATATGTATGGAAAGAAAAAGATATCCCAGCAAACTTCTTGAGTCTCTCTAGTGAAACGAGAAGAAGTACTCAGTGACCTGATATTCAAAAATATCGGCTAGAAGGAGAAAAGAGTAAAATTATGGAATCTGAGAAAATACGCAGTTTCGTTCGAGATGGGGGAATCGCCCTCGTCACGGTACAGGAGAGAGAATCGGCAAAGCTGTTTTTGAAAATCTTCTCCGTCATGATCAAAGGGAAGAGAAGTGAATTCGGAATGCTGCCCCTTTTCCCTTGACCAAGTTCCCAAACTTTGTGCGAAAAAAACCACACGTCTGTCCGTCTTCACGCATGTGTGCACAGCCGCGGCAGTGCATGACGTAAGAAGAATAAGAAAAATATGGTGGTAATGCAAGATGTTGAAGACGGGAAATGGGAGGAAAAATACGAATTGCCAACAAGAACACGCCTCCGAAAGACACAATGTGGATCTCCCGGCGCGTGAGGATGGCGACTCCAGCAACTCCGCAGCAAAGGGATACCCCCCCCCTCCCCGTGGCTCAAGGACGCCTGTGGAATACATTGTAGGCAGAAGCATGGACAGGAGATGTGTCGTACCTCTTTGGGGATGCTAAGTCAAGTATCAGAGTCGAAGCGCAGAAAACACAAGTTCTTACAGGATGTATCCGGTATGCCTAAACCACATAGGAGGGGTCTCTAACGATAGTGCAGCGGCTGTATAGCATCTCCCTATACTCCCCATTTTAACTCCATATATATATATATAGGTAGTCTTACCAATCTTTGCGTGACGTGACTTGTCTTCAGCTAGTCAGCTCCACAAAAAATTGGCAGAGGGTGAATGCAAATAGGACCGAGAGAGGTCCAGGTAGCAACTTTTTGTGAGAGAAAGGGAATTGGTAGCCTCTTTCCCCGAGTGTATTTCTGAGGAAGGAACCGGGTATGAACGGTTACCTTTGCCGTACCCGCTCACCATATATACAGAAAAGAGGGAGATTGCGTATGTGAGGAGAACACGCACAGCTTCACGAAAGAAGAAGTGAGGAAGACCCTTGAGAACGCTTTCTTCTCCTAGCAGAACAGCAACCTAACACAAGGCTGCCAAACAAAACCAAATACGAGTATCATTCTTACGCATCATCTGTACTGTTGGCCATTCACATTGCCGAAAGAGGGAGACCGCATTACGATGAAGTGGGAGAGAAGCAGAGGAGCGGGGTGGGCAAGGGGAGGGAAGAGACTTCCACGCACCGTCCGGAAAAGTAACTCCACATCCGTGACGGATCCGCCGTCGCTGCCGTCGTTTTACCCTTGGGTCGCCTCCCCCCCCCCCACCCCACCCCCCCACTGAGCACCCGCAGATAATGGCGCCCCCCTGATGGACGAAAGACGGCTAAATATAATATCCGGAGTTTCCTTCCGTCCATCATCTCCAAAACTTCTGCTCACGGCCTTAGGCCCAGGCTGATTCGATCATGGGCATCCTTCCCGTCTTCCCCCTTCCTCCCCACCCGTCCCCCAACCGAACTCGCGTGGACACGGCCCGACGTGCTCTTTTTTTTTTCGCAGAAGGAAGGGCATGAGGCCTCTGAGGTATCAGGGAGCGATACAAATCCTTGACACTACAGCACCACACGTGACGGCCTTCAATGAAAAAGGAGAATGCGAATAGATGATGAAGGTTGCTACGCTCCTATCCCAGCGGAAGAAGGCGATTAGGGGAGGAGGAGGGGGCAAAGGAAATCAGGGAGAAGGCGCCATTTGCTTCGCCCCTCCCCTTGTCTGCCATCCCTTAAAGGCACCATACTCGCTTACCCACTGGAGCAGCTGATGCTGACGCAGGAATGCTGAGGTTCAATAGATATTCACTTCCCGAAACGATTTTCCTCTCCAAAGGGAGGTTTCCGACACGGAGTGTGACGAACACGCTCGGCGTCCGCCCACTTTGAATTCTTGCTCCGAAGGCGGAACAAGACTTCTTCTGATGTTGAGGAAGGAAAAATGGCAGACTCGACAACAAAAAATCAATACAGAAATATAGGGTGGCAAAGAAGTTCCCAAGGCCTTTGCCGTGAAGGCACATTCGTAAGAACCAATCTAGGAGATAAGGAACTAAAGATGAAGTAATGGTAAGAGGTGAGGATGTTACTTCCCGTTTCACGCAGGTCCGTCGGTGTCCATATCCACTCGTGAACCTTCAGCAGGTGTCCACTCTCCCGTCACGTCAGAGCAGTGCTGCAGGACGGACGATTCCTGCAGGTTTCAATGAAGGTTGAAAGGAAACCCCTTTCGAAACAAAAAAGAAGAAGAAAAGTAGAGCTAAACATCGACGAATAGAACTCTGATGAGCAACACATCTGCCATCGGACTGGCCACTTCGGTTAAACGCCAGTGGCTAGTTGGGCAGCCGCACTTCCAACAGGGCAGTTTCAAAGTGTTTCTCGCACAGTGCACCTCCCATCCATTAGGGGAAGTAATAGTAGAAAGGGCCTCCACCCAAAACAACACAGGGCTTCTTGAGGGGCGCTTCAGTGGCACGACTGGCTCACCTGCCTATCAGGCGGCAGGTTCCTTTTGTTTGTGTAGTGCTCTTGTTTGGGGGTTTCCACGCAAACACCTCGCCAAGTCTTTTTCAAGTTTTGTTCATCCTCCAGATGAATTCTTGTGTATCTCATCGTCATAAGCATAGCATGCGTATAGAGATAGAGAGAGGGAAGGGGGGGAGGGAGGGGGGTAGAAAGGAGGTGCGTCGTAGCACACAGGCTCAGCAACGCACGGAACCCGACACATCAGCCACCACACGCAGAAACGAACACAATCCTGCCCATGAACTGCTCCGCCGTAGAATTAGATCCCCAGCATAAGATTCCGTGCCATTCGTTTGTTAGCGCAACCTACAAAAAAGGGAGGGATGCCATCACGTGCACTTTCTTTTCTCTTTACATCGGCTCGGCCCTCCTTCCCCCTCCCTTCCTCCGAGGGCATATGGAGAAAGTAAAAGGAAGACAAGGTCGAGAAAAAGTGAGGAGATGCGGCAAGGGGAGGCGGCAGTGGCGGTGATGTTAACACTTCTCACCACTATCATGGGACTCACCGACTCTCAGATCGACATACAGTCATCGGATCACGCGTCGCGGCGCGTCTGTGGTCAGGTATATAGAGCAGTATGCAGCTGCAGAGATAAAGCGGGATAAAGAAGGAATAAATGAAAAGCGAGGGAAGGTAGAGTGGCCACCTTGGCGTAGTCCTGATACCGAAACCTGCTTGCTTTCCAAACGCGCCTCTTTTCCTTCCTCAACATATCCGCACACACAATTAGAGCGAAGCAAAGAAGCGATTTGGAGAAGGGACATAGATAATGCCCTCGATCCACCAGGGAGAAAGAGAGGGAGGGGGGGGAAGGGAGACAGCTCGTCGATTGCTGGGCAGCGTGAGGGAAAGATAAAGAGACAGCAAACGATAGGCACATGAAGAAGGCAGAAAAGAAACACAGAGAGAGAGCATCTGTCTCATAGGCATTTGTGTGAGCCCTTCCCTCCCCTCCTAAACCTCCCCACAAACAAAAAAAATCATGTTGCGGCCTTCACTTCGCCCTCCTTTTACGCCCGAAAAAGGGGAGGGATATTTAATACGGGGGAAGCGCCGCTGAAAGTCGCACCAGAAGGAGGAAGCCGACCCTAAACACATCAAGTATTCGCCCCTTTCTCACGAATCTTGAGCTTTCTGTTTTCAATCTTTCGCGAATGCTCACCAAAATGGCAAACATCGCAACGCTTCTCATGTTTCGACACCATTAATTCTTTTGATGATGGCGTCGCCAAATTCAGCAGTGGAAAGGGACTTGGCCCCCGTCATCAACCTTGCCAGATCACCGGTAGCCATGTTGGCTTGCAGAACCATTTCGAGAGCGTTCACAATACGTGCCGACACCTCAGACCACCCAATATAGTCAAACAGCATCGCGCCGGAAAGAATCAGAGAAGAAGGGTTCGCCTTACCTTGCCCTGCAATGTCCGGTGCCGTACCGTGCGTGGCTTCGAAGACAGCATGACCGGTCAAATAGTTGATGTTTGCTCCTGGCGCGATGCCGATGCCGCCAACAAGCGCAGCAAGTTGATCAGAGATGTAATCCCCGTTTAAGTTCATTGTGGCGATCACATTGTAGTCCAAAGGGTGAAGAATGCTATTTTGCAAGAAAGCGTCACAGATACAATCCTTCACGATAACCTTACCACTCTCGGTAGCACCCCTTAGCGCAGCATCAGCCGCCTCTTTGCCATTTTTCGCTTTCAAGACGTCGTACTGGGCCATCGTGAATACATCCTGCGGAAATTCTCGTTCGGCGAGGGCGTAGCCCCACTTCCTAAAGCCACCTTCAGTGTACTTCATAATGTTGCCCTTGTGTACGAGGGTCACGGAGGGGAGGTGGTGGTCGATAGCGTACTGTACCGCTGCCCGAACAAGTCGCTCACTCCCTTCTACCGAGATCGTCTTCACCCCGTAGGCGCTGGTATCTGGAAAGCGGACGGCTGTCACTCCCATTTCTTTTTGCAGGAACCACGCAAATTTTGCGGCTTCCGCGGTTCCCTCGGCCCACTCGATGCCGGAGTAGAGGTCCTCGGTGTTTTCACGGAAGACAACCATGTCGACACACTCTGGATGGCGAATGGGGCTCCCAACCCCCGTGAACCAGCGCACCGGACGTTGACATACGAAGAGATCCAATTCGCGGCGCAGCACCACATTCAGGGAGCGGCTGCCCTCCCCGACTGGGGTCGTCAATGGGCCCTTGATTCCAACGCGATAGGTTCGAAACGCCTCGACGGTTTCGTCAGGCAGCAGGCTCCCTGTCGCCGCCAACGCCTTTTCTCCTGCCAGCACTTCCATCCACGTAACTTTCCGTGTAGCCCCGTAGGCCTTCGCTACCGCTGCATCGAAGACACGATGGGCCACTTCAGTAATCTCTTGCCCGATGCCGTCTCCTTCCACATAGGGGATGATCGGGCGGTTCGGAACCACCAAGGCCCCCTTCGCAAATGAAATCACTTCAGCCATCTTTGCGTGCGCTTGCGTGTTCTCTTGCCTTTTCCACCGAGAGACTTGGCTCCGTCGGAAAGGAGCCTGTTGTGTGAACTCTTGAATAAGATCCTTGTTTCCCTCTGGGGGAAAAGGTGAGATGGTGGGTGGAAAGGATCCCGGGTTAGAGTTTGAGAGTTGCTGCCCCCACCCGCTCCCCAGTAAAAATAAATAGAACGGTGACGGTGCATAGCGTCACCCCAGGCGACAGAGAGAGAAAAGCCAATGGGCATTCAACAACAACAACAAGCGAAAGGAAAGAAGTCGACGGTGTGTGAAGCGGGAAAGGTACGCACGCAACCGGTTTTCATCGATCATTCCCCAAACAAATAAAAAAGAAAAGGGAAGATCGAAGGTTGGGAATGAGAAGAGTAGAGAAATGACCGATACAAAAAGCCAACACACATAGAGAGAGAGAGAGAGCGGGGGGGGAGGGATAAAGGGGGTAAAGAGGAGCGGCAGGGGAAATTCGGTAGGGCAGAAACCTTTACGAGTGCATCGTCGGTACTGCACATTGACGTTGAGCCTCGAAGAGAAAGCACACCCCCATAATCTCCGTTTACACCGGGGCTTCTTTTTTTTTCTGCCCGAGAAAACAGCCATCACCCGCCGCAAAGCGGAAACGGGAGGTGGCGGCAACTAGAAATCAAGTCGGCATGCCGGTGTCACATACCCGCACTTGAATACAAAAAGGAGAGCATGCGTATGCGCTTCTACAGATATTCGCTGCGTGAAGCATCGGCCGTGAGGGAATGAGAAGGTTTGGCAAAGACACCATCGAAAACGCTAGGAGACAGACCAGTATCCAAGAAAGATAATTATAAATATATTTTAGAATTCCTTCGACAACAAAACATTCTCTCTCCCTTTCACGGTGCAGGCAGAGGTGGGAAAAATGAAAGCTCTGCGGGAGAAGCCAAACATGTTCGTGTCTGAGAAAGCGAGACAAGTAAGATGTCCATCCGGTCGTCGAAAATAGAAAACAGAGCAATAGAAGTCAGGCTACAACATGGAAAGAGAGCTTGAAAGGTGAAGAGGAAAAAATTCCTTCAATGCAAAACGCTCATGGAAAGGGGGAAAACAAGAGGGGAAGCGAAAAATGGCGCGACATGTGGGGTCAAGTGGGTGAGGAGGAGGAGGAAGGGTCATGCGCTTATCACACTCATACGAAAAAGACAGAAGAAGAATTATCGGCCGATACTCCGGGCGGGGTTTTCCTCCGCTTCTCCGAATTGTAGACCGTTCAGCCTGAGCCTGACACCCACCATGGTGTTTCATGAGGGTGGTGGGGGTGTTCGCCACGTTCTCGAAAAGCGAACCGAGAAACAAAAAAAAATAGATTGGTCACTCCACCATCGCTCCCCCCTCTCTTTTCCTTCTCCATCGTGTCCCTTGGTTGAGATCGGGAAAAATATCGCATGAGGAGAAAGCGTGAAGGAGTGGGACTCTATGCACGCGGGAAGGGGGGGGAAGGAGGAGGGCACATCCCCAGGAGCATCGCTCACGCATTGAGGTACCGCGCCATGAGGTGTTTGTGCAGGTACTCGGGATTCAGTGGCTCACCGGTGGCGCGTGTTATCAAATCATCCGTTTCGTACAAGCAGCCATGGTCCCAAATCTTCTTCTTTTGCTCTGCTAAGATGGGCTCGAGATCTCCGGTACGCAAGCACATATCCACTTTCTCATCGCCCAACTCTCTGCGAATGCTGGCCATGATCTGCGCCGCGTACATGGCGCCAAGTGAATAGGTTGGGAAATAACCCAAGGACCCCATAGACCAGTGAACGTCTTGCAGGCAGCCCACGTCGTCGCGGCCCTCCGTAGAAAGTCCCAAAAAGGAGGTCATCTTCTCATTCCACACGCGAGGAACATCTTCAGCCTCCAGCTTGCCTTCCATGAGATCCCTCTCGATCTCGTAACGGAGGATCACATGAAGTGGATAGCAAACCTCATCGGCATTAACGCGGATGTACCCGGGCTGTACTCGCTGGAGAATCTTCCGCATGTTCTCCGGCGAGAACGCCGATTGTGGTGTGAAGAACTCCGGTAGACGCGAAGCCACATAATCGATGAAGGAGGCGGCATGGCCAATCTGAAATTCAGCGAAGAGACTCTGGCTCTCGTGGACACCAAGCGAGCGAGCGTTGCACACCGGTTGGGTAACGAGTTCACGCGGTCCGCAGTTCTGCTCGTATTTACCGTGGCCACCTTCATGGATGACTCCGTAGAGACTTTGCACAAACGTATTGTCGGCGTAGTTCGTAGTGAGCCTGGTGTCTTCCTTTGTCATTCCCGTGAAAGGATGAGCGCTGATGTCCAGACGACCAGCATCCATGTCAAAGTGCCACACCTTGAGAAACTCCTTGCAGAGGGCCTCTTGCTTGTCTCGCGGAAACGTCTCCGAAAATGCCGTCATCGCCTCAGTGGATTGCTTCTTCACAATATCCTGCAAGAGCTGGGGAAGCCAGGTTTTCACATTCGCGTATACCGCGTCGAGTTTGGCGGTCGTGATGCCAGGTTCGTACTGGTTCATGAGGGCTTCATACGGGGAGAGCGACGTGCCCGCAGCCAGGTACGCGCCCTCCTCACGTGCCAGTGCGATGAGGTCTTTGAGCACGGGGAGAAACTTGCCAAAGTTGTTTTCTGCGCGACTGTCACGCCACACGCTGTGCGCACAAGTCGTGATGCGCGTCTTGCGGCCGACAAAACCTTCTGGCAACGCATTCTCCCGCTTCCATGCGCGCACCATCTCACGCAGGTTAGCCCGCTGAGTAGCATCTAGCTCCGCATTGCCCTCGCTGGCTGTGTCGATAAGCTTTTTGACGTTTGGTTCGGTAAGATATCCATAGCGGATCTCCGAAAGAGTCGCCATGGCTTCACCACGAGCTTCCTCTGATTTCGGGGGCATGTACGTGTTCATATCCCAATCCCCAAGTCCAAGGAAGTGATCGATGTGATAGATCTTTGTAAAGATCTTCTCCAGCTCCTTGTACGCCTCCATCTTTGCGACGTGAAGGTTCGATATGGTGCAACGCAAGTGAGGGACAAGAAGATGACGGGCCACCTTTAGAGACGTTGGATAAAGGGCGAAGAGTGTGAAGAAAAGCTGAGGAGCGAAGGGAGCACGAATGCAAATAGAAAAAAAGAAGCGAAGGAGGGCGCTGATAGAGTTCGGTGTATAGTTATTTCTGCGGGCAGATACAGAAGGAGTACGCGTAAATCAAATATGAATATTCAAAGTTTGCTACCTGTCTCGTTAGGAGCACCGAAACAAACCATAAGGCAAGAGAAAAGGATGGAGAACCACAAATAATGGAGGCAGGATAGGGAGACGGGCTACGGCGAGGGGACAAGAATCGGAATCGCAGCGTGCACTAATGCACATCCACACAAATACACAAAGATACGCGTCGTTTTTTAATCATGAACGAAAATACAAACAGGAGAAGGAAGTAGTTCGACGCCATTAGATGCACCAACGATTTAGCCAGTGGTCACACCGGAGAAATCTCCTTTTGAGAAGGGGGGACGAAGACACACAGTGAGATCACAAAGGAGAGATGGAGGAGCCGTGGCAGCAGGTTTTCGAGAATAAAGAAGGGCCCATGGTATGTGGTGCCGGGGGTACTTATTCCTGTTTATCCTACATTCGCTACAACAATGAAAGACACTCTTTCTCTCCTCTGCGATGTGGGCCACAGCGGCTTTTTCTTTTTTCGTTCTTGCGGGTCACTTCGAGGCAAGGCTTCCGTGAATAATGCAAGAGGATCAACAGCAGCGTGAAGGCAAGAGGTGCGGACCGTAACCGACTGGCACTCTTTTACCAGTCATAAAAGCAACAGAGACCGACATCCGCAGAGACATAATAATAACAATAGCCACTTCGCCCCCAAAATCGTACAGCTTTTTTAAAGCTTGTCCTTTCGGTGTACGCTCAGCGCGCTTGTTGGGTTCGAATGTTCCACGAGAGAGCATCCTCGATTCACTCAACCTTAGCAAACACTGCACGCATCATCTCGCCCTCATAGAGAAGAGGAGTTGAAGAAAACGAAACCGTTACGGAAGGAAAGGTATTCAGCTCTTTTTTTTATATAGAAGAGGAGGGATAGAGTGGAAGCGGAATACTGTAGTCGGTTCGACAATCTGCCCCCTTTCTTATGTTCGACGTTGTTGTCATGAAGACCCAATTTTTTTTTATTTATTTATGTTTTGCTCGCCCATATGGGGAGCAGGCTTAGGCGAGGCCTTCTCCAAGGTAAGATTAGCGGTTAGGGTCCGTTATTGTGCGACGTGCACAACGAAGCGAATACCTGCAAGAGGAAGGAAGTTACAGCGTGCTTTAGCGCTCCAATAATTTGTTCGAGGAGGCGAAATACAAGGCTAGAGCAGCAGTGAGAGAAACGGCGCAGGTCGCACAAAGGCGCTGCACACCGATAGCCATTTTTCCTTTCGGTGTGTGGAAGCGGGTGTGTTTGGGGGGGGGGTAGAGAGCAAAGAGTTCCGCTCGCTGATACTCTCACTCTTTTCGTTTTCCCATTCCTCTCACGAACAAGCGAACAAAAATGAATGTTCATGAAGTAACAGTGCTCTCCATCAAGACACCAGCTGTACCAAAGAGGAGCCGAGCGCAACACTGTAAAAGATATACAAAGAGACGGTTCGAAAATCACCTCATCTTCCGCTGCAGAGCCCTCATAACCACCTACTCCACCGCCGGAGTTGAGATTGGAGTGCTAACCGACTTGTGTGTCTTTTCAGGTGACTTCTCCCTCTTCCCTGCAGCATTCTCAACGCTTTCCGTCGCCTTCTCAACACCTGCCGAAACGAAAAACGGCTGCTGCTTTTCCTTCAAGAAACTAAGACACCTGAAAGGTCAGAAAAATAAAAGCTGATGGACGCAAACAGCAGCGCGGATGGGAATGCGGTTGCTGGAGGAATAGTCACTTCCCTTTCGCCTGCTTTACAGTTTTTGCTTTATTGCCTTTGAGATGCGTGTGCGTCACTGCCTTGAAGCGGTGTAGGGCATGCCGGGCATTGCGGCGATTCATGTAGCGGCGGTTGAGAGGCACGTACGCGAAGGGATCGAGGTTGCCTCGCTTCACGTCACCATCGCCTGTGCCGAGGAATTCGTCACCCTTGCGGATGTCTTCCTCTACGCGCTGCCGCTTCATCTCGCGATTCACCGCCTTCTGATCGCGCAGACGCGCCACCTGAAGCGCACTCGGACCAACAACGCCCCGGGTGGCCTTGTACATCTCCATCGCCTTCTTGGCTGCCTCCTCCGTGACGCGGCTGCCGTACCGCAGTGTGAGCTCTTCATTCTCAAAGTCCTCATCTTCGGCCCGTGTGCGCTTGCCGGGACGCGCGTGTGCTTCGTCGTTGAGGGCGGAGGCTGTGACGAGGCCGTTGCTGCGCCGCAGTAGACGGTCCGCCATGGCTTGACGCTCTTTACGAGCCTCCTCCGCCCGCTTTTCATCCTTGCTGATGATACGCACCTTTCCGTCGCTCTGGAAATCGAGAACCATGTTATCATACTCATCATCCGCGTCATCATCCCTGTCACCACCAGCTCCCATGGTGGCGCCTCCAAAGCCTTGAAACACTGGTGCAGCGTGCTTTGCGACAAAGCTACTAAAAGCTCCAGCCTCAAGTAAGTCTTCTTCCGCAACTTCTTCTCGACTGGCGTTCATCGCAGCACCGAGGAAGAGCTTGTCGAACTCATTTCGCTGCTTCTCCTTCCGATTTTTGAGCTCCTTCTCCGACTTCTTCTCCTCCCGTCTCATCATTTTCTGTGTGTATCGCAGGAAGTTTTTGCTGCCTAAGGGAAACACAGGGTCGATCTCCTCGATTGGGAAGCGCTTCAGGCATTTCTCTAGCAGCACCCGGAGCTGCATACGTGTATTGCTAGCCACGTGCGGCTGGGACGTCACCAGGGCAATCGCGTACAGTAGTTTCGGCAACGCCTTTCGCACCGCATTCTTTACTGCTGGGCTACGCTTTGCGAGTTTGAGAGCCATGCGCGCAAATATCGAGGCCGCTGTCCGCACTTCTACCTCTTTCGACTCCATCAGTTGGAAGCCCACCACCATCGCTGCATGAAGATCGGATTCTGGCAACTCGCTGTGGGTGAGGTAAACCACCTTGGCCATGCACACAACGGCACTGGAGACCATCATGGAGGTTTTGCCCGAAAGTCCTGCGATCACCATGTGCAGCAGCGCATTCACAGGGCCCCCTGTAGCCGTGAGGTACCGCTGCATCTTCTCCAGGACTTCCATGGTCATCGCGCGCGTCTCACTCGACCGCTCCCGCGAGAAGAGCACCACTTCACCGACCAGGGAGCGCACGGTGGAGCTTAACTCTGCGGGGCAGTACATCTTGCACGCATCTAAGGCCCAGGAGAGGCAGCGTATGCGCATCTTCAGGCCGGAGATGGTGACATGCTGGCGTCCCAGTGACAGTAGCCCCAAAACACGCTGGATAACCGGGGCGATGTCTTTAATGCGATGTTCGAACATGGCAAAAAGAAGCTTGTACGCTTTTTTCTGCAGAAGCCGTGACTCTGGGGCCGGATCCATGAGAACGGGCTCGATGATGTCCTGAAAAAGCGTAATCACGTGCTCGGACGAGAGCTGTGGAACAACTGCACAGGCGATATCCAGAATTACGCGCCTCTTTGCCGTCAGTGGCGCGCTGCCAGCCTTACCGCGGGAAGTACCTACATCTAGAGTGCTCTGGGTAGCTATATTTGAGCTCACACTCAAAATCCCTTTGAGGATGGTCGTCATAACGTCCTTCTTGCACACCTTGGAGAAGCTGCGGATCGCCAGCAGAACCGCCGTAGTGTCGTGGATTTCAAAGGTATTGCAAAGCTTTGGCATGATGTTTGCGCTAAAACGACTGAATATGGATTCGCACACCGTCTGCGCGTACGACTGCGTGATATTGTGAAAGCGATGCGGGTTCCAGTCAGGGTCCGTGACGGAGAGGAAGTACAGATCATCGTCGAGTGCTTCCTTGCGTAGGCGACGATAGGGGCGATGAGGCATATCACCTGGAATACGATCTTTTTGGTGCGTGCTGCTCCTCGCGAGGTCTCCTTCGCCCCCTGTTACCTCGATATCGTCCTCGTCCTCATCTTCCTCCTCTTCGGCACACTTCAGAGCATAATAGCCGTCGCATAATACGTGAATAGCAGAGGCGCTTGTGCTCACAAAGGTAGGACTCCCCAGCAGTGCAACAAGCTGCTTCGCTAAGTCCCGAAAAGACTCCAGAGTCACCTCTACCGGGTAGTGGCAAAAACCGGCGGCCACACGCCAGTATTGCATTTGCAGCGCAGACCAGCGAGTGAACTCCTCTGTCCGCTGCGCATTCTCCGCTTCCACGGCCATCTTGCTACAGAACTGTATCGAAGGGAAGAAGTGCTGAATCAAGAAGGGCAGTGAGTCATGCGAGGAAGTGCGACGCCAAATGCTCAGCAGGTAGCTCGTCGACCACATCGCCTGTGCCTCTTCCACTGCCTCCTTCGCGAGGCTGCACTCTGCCTCGTACGCCGCCCGAGGGTCGAAATCGAGGATGTCGCAGAATTCGCGCATGTACATGCAGTTCCCCACGGCCACCAACGTTCGCTCCACCTTGGCATTCAAGGAGGTGTCGTCCATCATGCGCAGCTTGTTCAGCACCTTTACGAGGAAGGGAACAGCAGGAAAGCGGACTGCAAAGGGCGTGTAAAACTGCACGCGCTCCACAATTCCCGAGTTCAAAGGGACTCCGCCCTCCGCCAACTCGGCCTCAGCCATCACCACGTCCTGCGGTGGGGGCTGCACCCGCTTCAGATAATTCATCCGCTTGAACACGGTTGCCAGCAGCTCCATCGACATTCCCCAGCATTGCTGATACAGCGGCTTCAGCAGCGACAGCAACTCCTCGGCGAGAAGGGCGTTCAGACACCGCTGGCCCTCTACAGACTCGATGATGTAGGGGGAGAGGGAACGATCAAACAGAAGTGTCAACTCAGCCAAAACGGCAGACATCACGGCTGCTGACGCTTCGGTAAGATGGCGGAGGCACATGCGGACGAAGAGGGGTAGACCTGCACAGAAGAAACGTTGGCGGAGGCTTAAAGTATACAGTGCCGAGACAGGATCCTTTCGAGGAGCGGAGTGAGCGGCATCTGCGGCACACAAAGCACTTGTCTCCAAGACCTTGCGGAAACTGGAAAGATACAACCTCATGGCTTCCGTCTGTAGCTTGTTTGGCTCCAACTTTTCGATGAGCCGAAGCTGTTCTGTGGTAGGAGACTCCATAGCTAGAAGCAGTGTCACCGCGAGTTTGAGTACCTTTGCCACGACCAGGAGGTTATTAGCCCCGTACTCCGCCATCAGTTGATCACACAAGGAGAAACTCTCTTCCAGTTGATGCAGTAGCACACCCTGTGACATTTGTGGAACGCAAGCGGCCATGATAGAGAGTAAATACGGTACGTGACGCTGCTCTGGGACCTTAGAAAGAGCAGCAAAGGCGCTCATGAAAAGTGCGAGGGGGCTTACCTTCTGCCCCAACATCTCAATAGCACTGGTGAGGCCCTCTTGCACTGCATGAAGCGTAACGCGCTCGAACACACGGTGGGTCTTCTTATTCCGGAGTTTCTGGATCTGCTCAGATTTTTTACGCTTGGCTTCACGTTCCCCTTCCTTGATGACACGCTCCTTTTGTTTCCATATTGCTCGCTGCGCCTCGAAAATTTGCTTTCGACTGAGATTGGCACCTTTCTTGGAGCGGCGAAAACCGGCGGTACTGCCGCCCCGACCGCTCGCTACCGTGGAGGACTTGGGACGACTCACCATCGCTCCTTTCACTAGAAATTCCTTTTCAATGAGCAATGAAAAAGAGCCTGTGGGTTTCAAATTACGCACAGTGAGGGACTAGCAAGGTCTCACAAGTGTGCTTGTGTCGTCCTCTACGAGGGTTCGAAGTAGCTCCTCACCTTGAACGGCGGGGAAGCGTCTGCTAATAAATCTTATGCTGCGAAAAGAAGAAGGTGCGGATATTATTATTATTTGATGTAAGGCGCTGCCGAAAACGGAGGTGCAGTGAGACGCGAGGAAGGCCGATCGATGCCCACGCCGCACGCGTGAAAAGAAAAAGAAAGCGTTGAGCCCGTTTACGAAGATGTTCATGAAGGTACTGCATGTGTTTCTCAGCCCGACCCCATTCACGCCCCATTTTATCTACGCTCGATCAGAGCGGAAGGGCGATTTTTTACATGAGGTCGAGGAGGAGGACCGAGGGGAAACACGAGATTGCCATGATGGCAAGAAGGTTTCAATCATGCCGTACAGAAAGACGTCGGTAAAAGAGAAAGCGACGACTGCTGATGTAGCCAGCGAAGCCTATTTCCTTCGAGTAGGTGAAATGCCACAGATGAACAAATTTTTTTCCCAGGTAAAGAACCTGCCCCTCGCGTGGATGTGTGAGTAAAGGCCCGGTCCGTAGAACTGTACGCGGAAAAGGCAAACAAAAAAGGAGCCTGCCCCACGTGATATACAAAGACTACAAATTTTGTGGGAGGTCGGCAGAACTTCCTGAACGAGTGTAGTTCGACGTACCCCAACCGAAGAAACGGAAGGGTGGGGGAAAGGGGTGCTGCCTACATCTTTTCTCTCTCGTGTGCGTCCCTCTCCGTGTATTGTATCGTATCCGAAGATGGCCTAACGCCCGATACCAGCATCATAAACGATCCCCAAAATTACTATTGGTTTGTTCCCCACCCACCCACCACCTCCCCGAGTCCCTGCATTTCTCTTGCCCGTGCGGCATCCCACTTCTCTATCGCTGCCCTCCTCCGCCGCACTACCTCTCCTCCCCCCAAACTCTACGAAGAAGAGATATGGAGGAAGATGTATCATCAGAAACGGATATGAACACCGCTGCGCTTCATCAAACATGGTTTCGCCTGTGTATTGTCGCACATCGTAGCCAAAGGGGGAAATAGTGAACGGAAGTGCGTTTTTAAAGGAAGAAAAATGAAGAAGAGGGCAGGGAGTGAGGGGTTCCACCCAGGACAGAACCAGGTGGACCCTTGCCAAGCAGTGAAACCCAAGAAAAGAGGCCAGCACCTCGCTCAGTGCTTGCACACTTCTACTCGTCGGTTGGCTGGAGGGGCTACCTGGGACATCATAGTTCACAACTCCACCTGAATTAATCATGAAACCGAAAAAACTGCTCTACCGATCTTTGCACGTCCCACGAATCCCACATTACGCGCGAAAGTGGGGGGAGGGGAGGGGGAGGGCCTCCGAAATGCACCATGCACACGCTCCTAGATGTTCGCCTTCCCCAAGGCACCAACGCCAAGCTCCAGAACTCCGTTCTCCGTTGCGGAGCGGCGAATCAAGAGACCCAGATACGCGTGCAGTCCTTCCCCTTCGTAGGAGACGAGAGGTGATATCTCCCACTGGCAGCAACCGGTACGGAGTTGCCGCAGCGCGATCTCTCGTTCCTCGTTACTGTACGAGCCCGACAGATTCGCAGACTCCTCTTCCCCAGATTCGGAGGCGGCCGTGATGATTTCGACGACCCACTTCGTGTGGAGAGCGAGCAATAGCTGTGCAGCGGTAGTCGGTGTGTCCGTATGGGCACTGTCCGCATTCTTGATAGGAGCGAATTCCGCGTTCCGAACCACCTGCATGATCTGAAACGCGTCCGGCAGCTCATGATGCTCCGCCTTCTTTTGGCGGCTGGGCACGTCTTTGGCGTAGCGAAAAAGATCGAAGATAAAGGCTTCCAGTTTCACTGCAGGGGCTGCACCCTGGAGGGTCGGTATAATCTTACGTGCGGCGTGATAGGCGGTACTCGTAGCCATGTGTTTGGCCGCCAGCTCCAGGAATTCGACAGAGCAGCAATGAGAGGCGATGTTGCCGCAGTTGAACAGGAGCTCCCCACTGACAGGATCTCGTTCAGCAGAACGTGCTTCGCCAATCTCCGTGTATTCCACGACGCTCCACTCTCCATCTACCTGCGCAACGACGCCGACACGTTCAGCTGCAGAAATCTTCGACACCGTTTTGAGAACCACCTCGGCCTGACGTGTTGCAGCCATGCCGAAAAAGTACGGGTCAGCCAAACGGCCGAGGATGTTGTCTACGCTCACAATTTGAACGTAACGCACACCTCGCTCCTTAAGCTGCGCGAGAACGCTCTGCCCATTGCCTGAGGAAGTGGATTTGGCGTTCGTTAAACATTCATAAACACCGGCGTTGCCTGAAGGCGCGAGACACAGCGATCCCCTCGACTCCTTCAGCACCCGTCCTGTCGCCTCGTCGTAGCAGGGGAGAGAGGTTTGACGCGAAAAAAAAACTTGTTGCGGCAGCAACCCGAACAAGTTGTGATCTCGAAAAAACTGCTGCGTGGCTGCATCGTTTTGATCCGAGGTCATGACGATCACCGGCACCAGGCCACGTGTCGCGCCGGAGGAGCCCAGCGAGATCGCAGGCGCGGATACAGCCGCCACGGCTAGGTGTTCCATACGCCGAACACGCTGACAATGATACTCAAAGAGAGAGCGACCACTGACAAGTTTTTCACAGTCGTAAGTGCCTTTGGGTATCGACACTCCAAGTCGTGTGCCGCTGCCACCTGCCATTAGCAGGACCGCACCCTCGCCGCGCGCGATGAGAGCCATCCCGGAGGCTCGCATATCCGCCCATTCTGAGGAGTTCGCAGGGAGAAGGGCGGGCACATTCGTAACGGCGGACGCCGGGGGTGGAGCAATGCGCGGCGTGTCCTTCTCACCAGCGGAGTCGTTGCTGAACGAGAGCAGAGCAAGACTGTCCTTGAGAATGTTATTCATATGCTTCCACTGTGTGTTAGTGAAGGACATGATCTGAGCAGAGAGGGTCATCTTCTCCTCGGCTTGGAGGAGGTCATAGTCCTCAACAAGGTGCTCTTGCCCGCTCCCCGCAAGCACTTGAAGGAGAGCCTCTTTGGTGACGCTCATCTGGAGGGACGAAGGCGATCAATGACTAGGTCAAAGGCTAGTCTGATTTCACAGATGGTGGGAGAGTGCCTCCCTTCTTTGGCTACACCACCGCGTTGCTCGGTGAAAGTGTGTGGAAGCCCAACTCCCTCCCGTACTGTGATGGAGAGAAGAAACCGCCGAAGTCAGTCTCGAAGCACAACGGATTGTTGAAAGCCTTGTGGGGCTTCAGACCAGCGCAGATGACTATCTGGAATTATTGTTCCCTTGCCTTATGACGGTGAGAGAAAAATGATCTGATCGAAACGGGTGGGGGCTGATGAAGGGAAAGGACGAGGAAATGACGAGACACGTATCACGCATACGCGATGAGGCGATAGAGGGAAACCCGCGATCGCAAAAATCGGAAGAAGAGAAGCCGCTGACATAGCTGCCGCACCGGATCAACTATTTCTAGTGTTATGGAAGTACCAGGCGCAATTGGAAGCTCGCTCAGGAATATATCTTCCCCCCACCCACCCACCCACGAACGGCACATACAAAAGTACACACCTAAGATCCCTTTTAACTCCCGTTATGGTGTCCGCCTCCGAAGGAAAGAGGGGGCAGAGAGCACCACCCGAAAGTCAGTTTTGGGGATGATCTTGTAACTCTCTCTCTCTCATCAGCGATGCAATTGAAAAAATGTACGCCAGGGTGCTCGAAACTATTCCGTCTTCCTTGTGGGATCCCCAAGTATCCTTCAAAACCCCTTTCGAATCGGCCCCTCGTTGTTGCGTCCACCGAATAATCGTGAAGGTCATTCCCTCTTTCAAGTCTCATCCCAAGTGAAGAGGAGTACATTACTCGTTGAAGTGCGTTAATGACGGAGACGAAGAGCGTCTGTAAAGAAAGAACGACAGAAGAAATCCAGCTTCAAACTTCAGTCCCAACTTCACCATACGTTTACTCGAAATTTTCGGGTTTTTTTCTTGGGCTGAACTGCCAAGACGTTCGCTTCGTCTATGCGCACAGGACACGATCACCGTAGGCACTGTGGGACATACAGATGGGACGACTTTGCGCTGCAAAAACGCACGCACACACACACACACACACCGACACCTCTCACAGGACTGAAGGCATGCCCCCGCCTCCCCCCTGAGTCGCTGTTTGCGATATTCAGCAGGGAAAAAACGATATCTGGGCGCATTCACAAACTTGGAATGTTGCACCCATTCCAGAGCGCAACGCGCGCGATCCTGAAACCTCTCCTGCCCGAGCTGCTCTAGAGTGCTTCGAAGGGCACGAGGTGCTTTTTTCCGAAAGAAGCTGCCGAAGAAGAATTAGGGAGAAGGAGACGCCATCCATCGTTCATAATCGTCCACACGCGCATCTGTGGGGAAGCCGCTCTCGTCGAGAATACGGCCTTCAAACGGCACGTGTGCGCTAAACCGCTGCGCCATCTCCCGCACTCCCGGGGAGGAAGGCTGTTCCAGGCAGTGGACGCGCCATTTATCGTTTACAAATCGATCAAGCAGCGAGGCCGCAACCTGCACCTTCTGGTGATTTATCCTGCGAAGGGACTGCTGATGAAATCCCAACGCTGTGCGATGCAAGGCCCGTGCCAACTGCACAACGAGTTTTTCCAGCTGAGATCTTTCGCTTTCAGTTCGAGTGGTGGTCTCCGTAGACGCCGCCCCATAGTGCGTCGGGAGGGCAACATGTCCAAGGAAAGAAACGTAAGGATCCTTCTTGACAATGGCCACAAAGTGCGGCAGCGTCGGTATATACGATGGCGCGTTGTTTACGTCCTCAATCTGTCTCATGGAATTCACGGCTTCAGCCTCCTCGTAGCCAGCGCGATAGATGTCCTTGGACGCCTGATCATATGTGCGGAGGGCGGCAACAGTCTGCCGCGAGAGAGCGTCACGCTCTTCGGCTCGCACCGCGCGGGGATTGAAGTAGCTCCAGTCCGAGTAGGCCGAGTATAATCCAGGGTTCTCTTCCGCTTGAGGCCCACCACGCAGCATCTTCTGAAAAGCTGCCGTGTCCTCCCGTTCGTATCTCTGCTGCAGACGACGAACGTCATTGGCCCTTCCATCGATCATCGCCGCCACATTTCGGGAAAGGGGAGCGAGCAGATGGCCGCGCTTCTCGGCAATCAAGCTCGAAAGTGAGACCCCGTCCTCGCCACCTCGACGCAGCCCACGACGCCTCGAATCTCGTTTTTGGCCATCATAGCCCTCGCCTCCTTCGGCGGATGCGCCGGAAGCACTGGGGGTCGCTGCGGCTGCCGATGGCCGCGTGAGAAATGCTTGCGCGTTTGGGAACCGCATGAAAGGATTCTCGGACACAAGCAAGTTCAGCTCACCAAAGACTAGTACCCGCAGAAGCGCCTCGTTCTCTGCGCAGCGCCACAGGGCTTCAATCGGTGGGTATGATGAGGGAAGACGGGGACGCACAAACGCCGTCGTCACGGCAGGCTTCTTTTGCAAATCAGCAGCCGTCGTCGGCGGGGAATCTTCAACGGCACTCTGGGAAGCACCCGTGCCTGCAGCGGTGTTCAACAGGTCCTCTCCATAGAGACTCCGAAGCACCTCCTGCTCGTCTTTCGGAGGAGGGCGGGAGAACAACAACTCTGCGGCGTTCGGCTGTCGATGACACCGCAACACGACGTGTCCCTCTACCGCATTATCGATGTAGTAGCGACGCACGAGGTAGCGGAAATACTCATCATCTTCTTCCCTCGGTAGTACCAAAGAGCTCGTTGTTGACGTTGCGGAAGTAGACGCATTCTCACCCCCACGCGGTGTAGCCACACGGGGCTGGAAGGAAACCTCCTGCGCGCAATCTAAGATGTAGCGATATGTCGATGGATATGAAGCTTTCCGCTCTGCAAGAATTGCACGATACAGAAGAGCTTTGTCCCATACTTCCTCCGGCTCCCAAGCACGGTCCAGCACCATTTCTTTGAACAGCTCCACAATGTGCTCTCGTGAGGCTTTGTCGATATGAATGGCGGGAAATTGCGGCTGACGCTCAAATAAGTCGAGCATTCCCTGCTGTTGGGCCAACGCATCCAGTTTGGCTTGTGCCTCAGCTCGCCGAGCCTCCCCTGCGAGACGTCGGACGGAGTGCCGCGGCCGTAGCATCTGCCCCGGTGGTGGCGTCCCCGGCAACGCGTAGCCTGCATCTTGCCTGTTCGCCTGATTCGTGAGTAACAGACCATTGAAAACGTCCTCAGCTTTCCTGCGCTCATCCGCGTACTTTATTTTTGACTTGTAAGCCCGGTACAGCCAATCCAAGTAGTCGGGAGAGTAGGATATACGAAGAGGGCCGGGGTTCGTGATCATGTTCTCGAACTCCTCCTCGTTCATCGCACGCTTATCCGGCGCCGTGCTGTGCGCTGTGAACGGGTGAATCGGATTGAATTGCCCACGAGAGGTTACCGTCCGTGCCGAGCAAGATAGCGCCACTCCGGTGACGGTCGTCTTCCCCGCATCTCGGACCGTCACAGAGAGCTTCACAGCTCTCACGGAGTGCCGACGCAGCATCGGTCACGCCTGACAAAGCAGCGCGCTCACCGGAGGTGGTGCAAACCCTCAAGGTGGCTTTGAGCAGCTATTCCAGATCCTTCCGCTCTCTTTGCACTACGTGTTTTTCTGTTCTTCCTTATTCGCGTCCCGGAATGACTGAACGTTGATCTTCTCAAATGCCTTTCGGTCGCCAGCTTTGCAATGTGCGAGAGCGTGCTAGTCTTCGAACGGAGCACCGGCTAATCACGCAGAAAGACAAGCACAAAACCAAGCTCCTTCACCACCTCTTCTTGTTGCTAGGTATTACCATATATATATATATATATATATATGTGTGTGTACTGGGGCCACCACGGAAAATCCAAGAGCCCGAAAAGATACACAAGCGGAGGAAGACTTAATCAAGGTAGAGGAAGTCGTGCAGAGGGACGGATGAGCGCACCAGTAGCGAAGTACACCGAGGGGGAGGTTACCAGTGCAGATTTCGCCCCTGTCACATAGAAGCACGATGCGAATCCTCAGAGAGAATAAAGTCAGTGGGCAGCTGCGACTCACGCAGAATGCTGAGCATGGGGGCGGGAGTGGGAAGAGTAATTCTGCACGACAGCGATTCGCTTCGAAAATTCTGACAAGCCAGAAGGCACAGAAATACGATAGCGGAGGCAAAGTCGATGACACCAGCAAAACTACCGCAAAGAGCAGAAGAAAGGAGGGAAGGAAAGGGCAGCGAGAAGCTGAGGAGACGCTTGCACGTCAGGCGCAGAGCTCTCTCTTTGCAGATGCGCGAGACAGAGAAAGAAGCGAGCGCGCTGGGTGAGTGAATCCACTTCTTGAAGACGTACTCCCCATAATCTCGATAGATGCCCCAGAGAACATCCTCTTGGAACAACACGTTTCCTACCCCTTTCATCCCCACCCCTCTCTCTCTCTCTTTCCCTTCCTCAAATAACGGCCACCTTACGGGAAGGAAAGCCCGAGGTCGACACAGCGGCTGGAACAGCCCCTCCCCCCCCCCTTCGGCACCCTCATTCCATAGGCATAGATATTTGGGAGGAGTGTTCAAAACAATCTGTATCCTTTTCGACGTCTTCGGAAGCGCGGGAGGAAAAGATGAGAGAAGGTAACGGAAAAACCAAAGGCAAACCCACTTTCTGCCGTAGTGTCCGGTACATTCTCCCTCTTCGTGTTTGGGAAGATGGGGGTACCCCGCACGAAACTCTTGGACCCCTCTCCCTGCGACCTATTCCTCACCACGCTGTCTGCCGCCACCAAATACACATGCTGATGTTACATCCGAATACATCTCTAAGAGGACCTCAAAAAACAGTTCCCAAACACGCAAGGGGAAAGATATATATATATATATATAACAGTAACCAGGGGAGTGCACGAAAGTGATATGATACGCCGCCAATTCTCTTTCCACACAACAACCTCCCTCACATACGACTTCAGCTTGAAGACTCCACCCCGTTCCTCAGCTTATGCCACCACCACCATCACCGCATGTTTTGTTTGCCACACATCCCTCTCCTCACCTCTTTCCTCTCGGGAGAGGAGAGAGACGTAGATACAGAAGTCTTCCACACGATGGGGGTGGCCCCTCAACAACCGAATGGTCCTCCAGCCTACATCTCTGGACGGTCTCCCGCTCTACTCTCACATTTCAAAGGCAGCGTTGATGTTGATGTTACCATCGCCCATGTACAATGTTCCGTAGATGGGTGTCTCGGGGACGTGGTAAAAGAGAGAGCCGGCGTAACGGATATTCCTACCCACCACTGCGTTATGAAAGGCATCGTAACGCATTTGCCATACGCCGGTGGGAATGTCCTCCGTTAGGGGCTCGAAGATGGCGTCGAGATGAGGGTCCTGACTGAACTGCTCCAGTGCCGATTTGGTGGAGAGAACATTCTGACTGCGCGCCAGCAGACGGCGGTAGGGATTCGCTGCGCGGAGATGGTAGTAGTTCCGGAAAGAGAGCGCCTCGTTCGCTGCGCGTGGAAGGCCACTGAAGGCAGCGTTGCGGCGCACCTCTGCCCGCCCCTCAGAATTGATCCCGTTTTCCACGGTGGTGGCGATGTTGGCCGTGGCTTGCCGCTCAGCTTTGATATAGGCGCCCCGTGGGACTACACGGCACTCATGATCGAACTCCTCGATGAAGAGGGCGAGCCGGACTGTTTCCTTCACACTCTGAATCTCCGCTGCGCCTGTTGTCGCGTTATACATGCTGACGCGGTATTCATATGCGGGGTCTCCCATGAAAGGGCCCCGCATGCCCAGAAGCATGTTCTGCTTCCATTCGGCCTGCCGAAGGCCGTCGCATTTGCTGTAGCCGGGGCACATGGCGAATACGGAGGAGAAGGTACCAATCAAATTGAAGCTCCGCCCCTCATCGAGGGTGTAGTACAGCTCCGGCTCCACCACTGCGTCGTCATCGAAGGCCTCGATAATGATGTAGTCTGCTTTGTAGCCAAAAAGTTTGCCCCACAGGACGAGATCCTTGCGCTTCGTTTGCGCGCTCAGCAAGGGTATTGAACTGGACAGCTGGACCCGCTCGTTGGATGTGAAGGACGCCCCAACCTCAAAGGCGTACTCGAAAGGGTGCAGAGCCGTCATCGGGGAAGGAAAACGAGTGGGAAAGAGGAGGAGGGCGGGGAGCGACCACGGCCGAGTGAGTGCACAGGCTTGGAGATTGGATTGTGAAACCTCTCCTGAAATAACGCCTTTATCAACAATTGTGGCACCCGTTGCTTTCACGCGTGCAGTAGTTCGTTTCAATCCCGGTAGAAGCGAAGTGGAGGAGCTGACGGACTGGGGTATCCTATCCGCCACACAAAACCGCCGACACGCAAAGCCAGAAAAGGGTACAAAGTAGAAGATGCAACATAGAAAGGGGGCGAATCAAAGAAAGCATGAGTTGGAGGTGAGGGGGCTTCAACGGAGCAGATGCAGACGCGTGCAGCGATACAGCAGTCTGATAGCCTCATTTCACCTCAAAAAAAAAAAAGAGAAGAAAGCGGGGTCATTCATTAATGCTCACTGGCGTACACACGGCGACCCACAGAAAGAGATGGAGAGTTCTCAAGTCTGCATGAAAACGCGGGAGTTTCATTGAAGGAGGCCAGCAGAACATCTTCACTCCCTTTTCCCTGATACGTTTCGCCCTTATTCCTTTCTCGATGGGCCTTCCATAGAATTAGGTCGGTAAGGTACCTCGCGCCCCCTTCAGAGGAGAGGAAGCTTGGATAAACAGATTTCTCTCTCACTCCAGCTTCATAACACTCTTTGCACGCATACGCATCCTGAAATGGAAGGGCCTTTCACAAGCGGTCGTTGTCACTCAAGCGGAAAACATTCAAGTCCAAATACCTTCTCCATCACGGAGGATGACACCACAGCGAAACATCAAGCAGCTGCGTCTGCAGAGAAGTACGTCAGCTGCTCACAGGAGTCGTGCCCGCACCCTGAAACAACGTTACGGTGCACCCCATAACGGCCATGTACTCGCAGTGTTTTGTAGATTGTACTGAAATTAAATTAAGAAACCTTACTGTTGGTGTGTGTTGGCATCCTCCATCTCAAGGATAAGGGCAGCATCACCAATCCACTGATCAAGAGAAATGTGCGTGTAGGAGCAGGTATAGCGGACCACAGCACATCGTTGTATTCGGTGCATACCAGGGCAACACAACGAAAGGTGCAAGCTGAGAGGAGAGAGGGAGGATGGACGAACGGCAAAAGACCAGTAGTGAAGTCTTAATAATAGTGAATAAGGAGAAAGCGTTAACAACCGAGAATATAGTTAGATACAAAGTGAAAGGGGGCGCGTTTCATTATCGCATGCATTTACCGCACGAAATAATCTTCAGGGGCGGGGTCTAAGCCACCACGAAAGAAACTAATAACAAAAAGGAGAGGTGATAATGAGAAAGAAGAGGAGTGAGGAAGGAAGGGAGGAGATCAACTTGTAAGGTAGGCATTCGCCTGCCAGGAAGCAACCTTTTTAGCGAAAGAAAGACTCAGGGACATTACCCATTCGGTATTTATGGAGCGAAGATGAAACAAACATATCGATGTATAACGAAAAAAGGTCGATGCGACGAGCAAACAAACGAGGGGCGAATACAAAAAGCATAAAAGTAAATATTTCACGGGTATATATCGTCTCCTCATCGAACTCCCTTACACCACGTGCGCCGTCTTCAATCATAAGACGGATATACTATCAGCGGGACTGTGGCGTCCTCGTTTTGCTTGCTTACTACTACGCCCCCTTCACCCTCCCCGCTCCTTCCCCTCAACAAATCGTGGAGGGAATTATTGTCTGTGACATCAGGCAGACAGCTGCGGTACACCACTGCCTGTCTACTGTGAGGTAGCCGCCGCTCGGCATCGTCGTCTCTGTGACGCTTGGCTGTAAGGCGAACACCGACCATTTCCTTCCCGAGACGCGATGTGCCACACACACCCTCGCACCTCATTCGAAGGATGCAGACATAGCGCCGAAACCATTTCGCAGAGGTGGTGTAACCATGAGCCTCTTAACATCGCTTAGCCCTTCTGCTGCGAGCACGAAACCCCATCGGAGATGCAAAACAGCCGTCCCGCAACACCAGCGGGGGAGCAGCAACAAAAAGGTCCTTTTGCAATGCGGACGAATACATCGAATACGATACCCGTACACAGGCACTCTTGCGTAGTAGTTTTGAGGGTGTGGCCCGCCCTATGTCCCTATCTCCAGCAGAAGTACTCATCAGACCTGCCAGCTGTGCCAAGGCACCCGCCACATGTACCGGGTGCAGGCTGCAGGTTCTGGGCCTCCCCACCGCGGAGCTCTTCTTAAAGCGGGTGACCACCCCGAGGTGATGGGATCCCATTAGGGACGTGCCCTTTTTAAGTCCCTCCCTCCTCCTCAAGCAGAGAAGGCAAATACTTTAAAGAAAAACACACAAAGGTACGCATACAGATATATTGCGGAAGATGAAAAGTGGCAAAAGGGGAGAGAATGCCGTACATCATTTCCACGGGCTTGAGAGCATCCTTCGCATTAGAGCGAAAAAGGAGATTACCTCTCCTAGCTGCATATGTTGACACACTCACAATCTGGAGAACGACCACGCCGTAACGCCCGTAACTTCTGAAAGAAAGAGGAGGAGAATGTGTAAGAGGCGCACAAGGCTCTCTGCATCCCTCAAGGGTGCAGTCTCGGACTGCTTCATCTTCACTTCACGATTCTCTGGTACGAGTGTGGGTTTCTGCATATATTGTGTATCTTTTCCGGCTCTCTGGCTCTTCTCACAGTCGACTGTGCATACCTCAAGACTTCCGAAATACCCTCTACCTGTACGCCCTTTCTCCCACGCGCCTTCAAGAGGAGTTAGGCTAGACTCCGACCACGAAAGGGCCACGCAAAGGTGAGAAACTGTCAGCGAAAGAGGAGTGGGGAGGTCAGACGGCAAAAAGTAAACGCAAGTCAACCGCATCAAGAAAACAGAGAACAAATCATAAAAAAGGATTTCTAAGCGTCCGGTGAAGAAGCGCGAAGAAGTGAAGAAAATGAAAATTGGGCCCTAACGAGAGAGGGAGATCGCCTCCCATTTGCTGGAGAGAGAGAGAGAGAGGCAACGAAGACGAGTTGACGTATATTCACTGATACACAAATATATTCTCACTACTATAGGCCGAATCATCACGCTGTTGCTCAGTGAGAAGAAAGAAAAGGAAGTAAAAAGCGAAAACATGTTCGTACACCCATAAGGGCGTTGGCAGTAAGTACGAAACGCACGACTGCATGAACTTGCACGCTTGAAAAGGGGAGAGGAAGGAGAGCCAGAACAGCGCTTGTCCGGCACCGACCCCGCTCCTCGCGTGGTTACACAAAACAAAGATTTCCTTGATTACACTGGAGGAGTCCAAAACCATTTAAAACACGGACCTCTAAAGTCAAGGCCGTACTAACACAGAGAGGGAAAAAGAGCAAAAGAGAGAGGAAGGGAAGGAGGGATGTGGGGGGAGGGGGAGGATGATGAGAGAAGGCACTGCATATCTAGTGCGGTCTGCACCCGCAATCGCCCCCGCCAAAGGTGACAAAGCGAAAAGGAAAAAGGAGGGACAACCAAAGACACCGGGTCCATGCCACGGAGGATAAGATACACCGGGCAGCCGTATCAATGTGCTCGCTCTGACCTCAGTGCCGTGTCCGAAGGCGTGACATCACAGATGCAGTAGCGCGCTTCTCGAACGGCGCACGGTACGGCTTTACGCCTGCGAGGACCAGGAATCATCTTCACTGGCACTGAAGCTGTCACCACTGCTCTCAGGGCCTGATTCGCTGTCAGAATGCGAGGAAGGAGGTGGGGGTGGTGGGGGATGCGGGTGCCCGTGTGGCGGAAGCGACCCAGGCCTTTCTCCGGAAGTTCCGTCTTGAGGGCCAGGCGGAGGAGGTGGTGGGGGATGCGGGTGCCCGTGCGGCGGAAGCGGCCCAGGCCTCTCTCCGGAAGTTCCGTCTTGAGGGCCAGGCGGAGGAGGTGGTGGGGGATGCGGGTGTCCGTGTGGCGGAAGCGGTCCACGCCTCTCTCCGGAAGTTCCGTCTTGAGGGCCAGGCGGAGGAGGTGGTGGGGGATGCGGGTATCCGTGTGGCGGAAGCGGCCCAGGCCTCTCTCCGGAAGTTTCGTCTTGAGGGCCAGGCGGAGGAGGTGGTGGGGGATGCGGGTATCCGTGCGGCGGAAGTGAACCGCGCTTCTCTGCCGCAGGCCCCCAATAAGGACCTGGTGCGAGGGGCAGCGACGAGATCTGAGAGAAAAGGTTCTTCCACGCTGTCTTCGGGTCATGGGATAAGGGGACCATCACTGTGTTGGGGATGGCCTGTACACCGTTGTCACATCTCGATGTTTGCTGAAATAGCATCAGCAAGCTCACCACCAGCACCGCACTCCACCAGCCTCGGTGCATACGCAACATCTTTGAATTTGCAAAGGAGGAGAAAGGATGGTGCACGCTCAGTTTTCTTCCCCTCCTCCAAAAAAAAAAGCAACAAAAAGAAATAGAAAAGGTGCGATGTATGGAACAGTTGGGAGGCTGCGAGTCTTGACGTGCTCGTGAGAAAGGAAGGGCACGCGAACACCTCACCACCGAGCAGTGTAGTACGCACCGAAGCGAAAGAGGAGAGCAAAACAAAAGAGGAGACGAAGAAAAAAACTTTAAAAAAAGAGAGAGCCGAAAACTAGCAAAAGGGATTGGAAAGAGCTCTAACCCGTGTAATGGAAGAGACTGTCCAAATGATCAAATCCAGTCGAGAGTTGCATTGTCGTAGACGCGGAGCGGATATGGCGGGCATTTTTTGTACGTGAACAAAGCAGAGCATGTGTGTATGTGTGATCGTGGCCCACAGAATCGAAGGCAAGTGCGTTCAGAAGACATGGAAAACAAAAGTTGCGCAGAGAACCTCCATCAGTGGCGCAACACCCGCAAAATAAGTTTTGCGAGTGTACGGGCACACAAACGATTTTAAAGGGGAAGCAACATGGAAAAGAAAAATGGAAAGGGTGCAACGAAGAGAGGAAGAAGGGCAAGGGACTCCATCAGAGCCTGCCGTAGAGGTACGGAAGGTGCCACATGAAGATGCACACGATGACGCCACGGAGAAGCCGAGCTGGGAAGAGAATGAGGCGAGAGGAGTGCCTTCACTCTACTCAACGCCTGGAAATTCGGATGGCTAACATCATGCCTGTTTTTTGTGCATGTGTTCAGCGGAAGGCGAAGGGAAGCTGTCGCGATCGAGCTTTGCCGAGCGCCGTAACAAAAAAGGAATGTGGGAAGAGGAGAAAAAAGAAACAGGTTGTGTGTGTGTGTGTGTTGGGGAGGAGGTAGGAACCCTCTATTACGAGTAGTCTTTTCTGTTACGGGAGTGAGCGGAGACGTCATGGCAGAAATGGCAGTCAGTCTTTCCGGCGGATGTGCGTAAAGAAAAGAGAAGATGGAGATAAACAGGGTGGAGTAGCTTTGCGCCTGCTGCCAGCGGTACCCTTCCTTATTGAGAACGTTCAACGTCGCCGTTTCTCCACCATACCCTCTTCACGGGACACCGCCCACACACGATGTCACGTGGACAGTCAGAAATCATCATCGATCTCCCACTGTCTTTGACAAAGGAATCACACGAATGGTCAGATCGAAGCGAAATATCAAAAGGAACGGAAGGTCTCTCTCGTTTCCTCGCCCCGTTTCTTAACAACAGCCTTTCGGATCTTGTGACGCCCAGATACTCACCCCCCTTTTCCTTTCTCACCTAAAGATGGAAAAAAGTGAGAGGTAAAGGGGAGGGACCTCGAAGAGATCTGGCCGAGTATACGACGACGTCTCTGCTTCTGCTCCCTGCGCACACCTCCGATATTGCCACACGGCACTATCAGACAAAAACGCCACTTCGAGTCTGTTCGACGGCAGAACAATGACACCCACCCCATACATCACCCACAGAGAGGAGGGAGTCTGGCGATTGAGGGCCAGTGGCGACTCAGTGGGAGAGGCGCTGTGTTATGTGTTCATGGTGAGGGCCAGGCGCTTTGCCACCATATCCTTCTGAACATCGCGAATACCTTTCGACGTCACGAGAAAGCACGCTTCTCTTCGCGGCTGTCCGCTGCACTTGAGGATGCGGGCAACACGGTGCTGTACAACGCTCTGCAACGCAGTAGAAGGCATACTGGTCGCGTCACCAGCAGCGTCTTTCGGCTGCTGTTCCCGTGCTAATAGTCCGTAGACGACGTCCTCCTGACATTCCACATGACGGTCAGTCGATGATGCGATGGGGGCGACGCCACACGCCTGAGGTTCGTAGTGGTGAAAGGAAAGTAAAAGCCTTGTGGAGAGGCCATGAACCCATGCGTCGCCCAGCGCCGGCACAAGAACTGTTGACCACGTCGGTGAACTGCCCAGCGCTTCTGGACCTCGCGGCAACGTCGACATGCCGCCACCGCTGCTTGAGGCCGAAGCGATGGGAGCCGCCCTCAGCGTCTTTGTGGTCATATGGTTGGTCACCAGAACCGTCAAACGGAAAGCTGCCGCGATATCCTCAAGGAGCATGCTGCAGTGAAAGAGCAGGCGCGATCGTTGCCAAAGTCCGTGCTTGGAGAGGGGGCCGGTCGAAACGGTCGACTGTATGGCGCCATGTGCGTCACCCATGCTAGAAGTGCGCACAGAGGCTGATACAGTAAGGCTTTCACTGCCAAAGCCGTTCTTCTGGAAACTACCCGTAGTGCGAAAGGGCAGCGCGATGGAGTCGATCAGAAGCATGCGCAACGGTGCTGAGTCCACGCCTGAGTGAAAGGCCGCTGCGCTACGAGAGAGGTGGGTGGGCGCCCTGTCAGGCCCATTGCTTCTTAGTTGCGACCCCATGTCTGATAATCCCTCGCCCTCAAGATAAAGCGGAAGGCTGTGCAAAAGGGCCAAAAGCTCGGGGAGGTCTGTGATCCTCACGTACCGCACCCGCTGCAATACCTTCTCTACTGTAAAACCCTCCTCCGTTGCTTGCACCGCAAGCGAGCTGACAAGCCCTCCCTGGTGGCTTTTCGCCTCCTTCGGATCTTGGACAGGGCCGCTCTGCTTAAGATCGATATCATGGGGCCGTGATTGGTCTGACGAGGGCGGAGATCGCTGGCGTTTATCAACAAGACCGTTCCTCGGCCTCTCTGCTCTTGCTAACGGATTCTTGGCCTTTTCAACAGGCTCCGCTTGGGAAATTATTTTGCCTTCTGAGGCAAGGCGGTGACGCTGGTGAATGGAACGCACAAGAGAGACCGCTGCCGTAGCCATTTGCTCGAGGCGCTCCACGACAAAACTTCCCTCCGTGTCTACGAACAGGCAGCTTCCGTCTAGGCCACCAAAACTAGTTGGCATGGCACAACTCACGGCCAGTTGCATTAAAAGCTGTGTCTTCCCCACACCCGGCGGTCCACTGATTTCAGTCACGCCTCCAACCGGAACGCCACCTCCGAGGAGCTCATCAAGCGCCTGGGAAAACGTGGTGACATGGGTTGGAATCCCCTGCGCTTCTAATGCTTGTAGCTCCGCTGCGAGATCGTGCAGAGTAACACAACCGGGGATACGGGTGTGAGGCTCGAAACACAATCCTCTGCTGCGTGGGGAAGACGACGGCGGCGTCGGGTTGGAAAAGCTTTCAGCGCTGACGGTCGTTTTCTCAGAGGCAGAGTTCGTAGAGGGGGCCTTGCTTTCTTTCTCGTCCCACGAGCGGCGCACCATCCGTACTACCTCCTCCACTTCCAGGTCCGTGAGGTTTAGAGTGCCCTGCCTAGAATCCAGTGTGGCTGTTCGATATATCGATGCGGAGTGCTTCTTATCGGATGGAGTGCATAAGGGGGGGCAGTGTCTGCTGCCCTCGCCCGGAGACGGGGCGTGATGTTCAGCTTGCTCCTCTTCACTTTCGCAGCGTGCAAGACGGGACTTCAGAATGGCACCCAAACTCTCCACATCTTCGGGACGTTTTTTTCCGGGAGCCTCCTTTGCGCAACGGATTTGGTGGATGACGTCGGCCTCATAGAGTAGTTCAGCGTCTTGCAGCTTCGCCTTGGTAGAGGGGGAGAGCTGGTCGTTGAGTTCAATCGTCGCCATCAGCGTCAGATATGCACATATCTGGCCATATACATATCTATATTATGTGTACACCTTCTGAGCGCTTCACCGGATGTCTTTCTGGAACGAACTCTTTGTTTCTGGTTATAAACAACACTAATATATATATGTATATGTGTGTGTGTATGTTCCTGCGGAAAATTTTCGGCGTGCTATCTGTTAGCGCTTTGCTTCCAGGCGTTGATGTCGCAATGAGAAACTGAAAAAAAATCCTGCGCTGCTGCTCCTCATCGTCGTGCCCAGCTAACCTTTTTTCTCTGTGCTCAAGATAGCTCGATGCAGACTTAACGTGTCATAAGTTTGGCTGTTCACACGAGGCCACCTTTACGCTATGATATAAAGGAGGGGAAAGGAGGGGGGAGGGGGGCGAATAGACGAATAGAAAGATGCGTGCTGGAATGGGGCGCATGAGCACAAGCCTATTTCAGCTCTGCAGATTCACAAGCATTTTGCCCGTGATCCATTCCTCGGTGCTGTGCTGTCCCTCACTGAACACGACGTCATCAACCACAAAGACGTTCTGTTATTTTTTTTCATTGGGCTGAGAGGCGCAGAAACAACCTGCGAGAGAGATGCCCGGAGGTGCCGCCGTCAATGTGGGAAGGCACACCCTGAAAGTGGAAACGAAGGAAGTACCTGCCGATTTGCCTTCCACGACTCTACTATCATCTTTCCTTATCCATGGAGCTGCAAGAGAGAAAGGAGGCGGTGACTGCACCGCCGCGGAAGCGAACAAGGCGAAGAGAGAGTGGGGCAAGTCAGAACGTCAATGTGTGTGACCCCTACAGCTCCCCCTTTCGCCCCTTTCCCCCCCTTTTTGTGGTGCACGGCGCGCCTGCTTTGCTGTCGCTCCAATGGTGACAAGAGCGCACATCTTACAGCAACGAAACACAGTAGGGCAACGGTGGAGAGGTAGGACAGAAAGAGTGAGAGAGAGAGAGGGGTATCGAGCAAGAGCCTAGGTGCAATGAGGAAAGCCGTGGAACACAGGGGGGAAGGGATAGAACGTTCGATGTGCTGTGGTGGCGGCAAAACTGCTTCATTGGACGCCGAAGGAACGGTGTCTCGTCGTGTCCTTCGGAAAAGAAAGGACGAAAAGAACATCAGCCGTATACCCATACATTGCCCACTAATGAGGTAGGACTGCTGCATGCACGTGCTGATCACCTGCCCATTCGCCCGCCCCTCCGCCTCCGCTCTCCCTCCTTCCCTTCGCCGCAAGGAATTGTCTGGGAAGACGTCGGCTGGACAGGTGTTGAGGCGTGCGTCGGAGGTGAAGGCATTTGTGATGAAAAGAAAAAATCGTTGCACTTCCAATGGCATCAAGTGGGGATTGTAGAGACTTTGTTCCTGTTTTAGCTCTTCGGTGAGCGGAAATAGAGGGAGCAGAAAGAAAGATCATGATGGTACCGATGTGGATCACATATCTTTGCGCCTACCCGCTTTGTGCAGATTCTTCCTTACCGGAAAGCCAGGGAACGCTGAAGAAGAGAAGCAGGTAAGGGCCAATCAAGGCCCATGTCGTGCAGCATTAGCAGTTGAATTTCATGGCACAGACGGGCTCGCATCTGCGGCTTTTCTCTCCTCGAATGGTCCGATGGGTGCGCCTCGGAGACTTTTTCGAATGCTTTCTCGCTGGTGAGTGCGGTGGCCAATCTGCGCAGGGCCCTCCTGCGAAGCTCCGAAGTTGCCACAGCAGAACCCGCCTGGAGATCCGCGATCGGCGGCTCCACTGGTCGAAACGCGTTCCCCAAGCCTTGCTCCGTCCATCGCCGCCGCATCACGTGCTCAGCGAGGAGGCGAATCAAGAACAGTAGTAGAGAACCCTCCGAAAAAAAAACTGAAGTCGAGGCTACAGAGCATGAGTTTGTAGCCCCTGTACTCGGCAAGGAGACTTCCACTGTTAAACCCTCTCGCTGGAGAAGTTCCCGCACGGCGACGTAATCTTCATCGGCCAGTAGCTCAGCGAGGAGTAGCAGGAAGCTGGTGATATGATACAGCAAGGCTGTATGAGGCTGCTGTCGTGGATCGCGGTGTGTCGAACATTTGGTAGCTGCGATACCGTTTGGCACCACTCCAGAAGCACAGCTCTCAAAGCAAAGCTCGTCCGCGACTTTTTCGAAACGCATCTGAAGTTTTGCCGTGCTGGCATCATCGCGAACGATAATACTGTAGCAAAATGCGGCAGCCTGGACCCAAAAAAGGTCACGAACGGCTGCAAGCGATGTATCGGATGCTGCTATCTGCGAATCACTTGTTGTCGACACAGGATCTACGTGAAGGGAAGTAAATGGGGCTCCTTTCGCCACTGTGGGGGAGGGGTCAGGAGCAGCGCAGCCAAAAAAGACGTGCAGCTCGCACTCTTCCTTGTCTAACGATGCGTATACTGCGGAGGGTAAAGACGCACTACGTTCTCCCTTCAGGAGTGGTTGGCCACTGCAGAGATCGCCTGACCTACAGGACTTCTGCGCTATACATTCGTACAGCTGCTTCTCGGTGATGCCACCTTGCAAGTCGAAGGCACTATGAAAGACGCAGCCGGTGTGTCCTTCGTCATGCTGGTTTCGATGCGCCCTGTGGGCGACAAGCGGATCCCCAAAAAATAGTTCTGCGGCAACGCTGACACTACCGGAGAGGAGTTCCAAATCCATCGTGATGGAAGCAAAACAGAGCGACCACACCCATACTCGCCGCGCTAACCACAACGCTTGCAGATAGCACTGCAACGTGTCAGTTTCACACTGCTGTGTAGAGGATCGACTGGAACTGCCACGGGATCCTCGGCCTGCCACATCCTTCACCCAGTCGGGCAGTAGGAGCGAAGAGCTTCCACCATCTGCTGGTGACGGAGAGGGCGTTGTTTGAAGTGATTCACCCAGTGTGGATAGATGAGCTAGCAGTTCTTGTTTAATACACTTGAGCTGGCTCACGAGGTTATCGACCACTTTGCGGGTTCCTGGAAGCAGAGCAAGCGGAGATGTCTCTTCCATTGGCGGAGTTACATCGAACAATTTTTCATGTGAACGACACAGTACACCCCATCGCTCTCGTATGTCCTCGAAGGATAGTCGGAGCTGCGCCACAGTGCGTAGATGCTCGCGTATTGTTCGCGTGTAAGAGCGGCGCAACCACTCCGGTGCATCGTCGTTCTTGCCTTTCATTCCGATCCTGAGCACATTAGAGCCGGGAGCAGATGCAGTTGATTCTCTTGTGCTTCTTCCATAGAGCGGATATTCTGTGTTGTCTATCTATAGCCGAACACCGAGAGGAAAACCCGCTCTGCTCGAACGTAATAGAGCAAACTTTTCTCCCCTTTCGGTGACGCCGAGCGTACGAGTCGATCAACTTTGCAGCAAGCTCTTCGAAAGAATCCAAAGCGTGTTTTGCCCCGTGAAAAATTCGAGACTAAGAAAGCTCAAGAAAGAACTAGAGAGGGTCTACGTAAACAAAGAAATATATCGGTGCACATGTACGGCACAGATCGACTTCATTTATTGGATCCCACCCCACCCCCAAGAATATGCTTCGCAGGAGATAAAAATCACTCTGAGATTGCTCCGAACAGGTGATTTGAGAATGGTGAGGATACTGCGAGAAAGAGACAGGGAACGATGCAACGTTGATAAAGTCATCGAGGTCAGTGAATTTAACATAGCGACGCCGTAGTTGGAGAAGGCGTATGGGAGAAGCACTGTCAGACGACGAGTGCGCGTGCCAACAGAGAGGAGAGGGGGGGGGGAAGAGGTTCATTCTGAAGTGCGTCTGGTGGAATCTCGAACGCACTCAAGAACAAGCGTGTGTCTCACACTCTATGTTTTTCCTTTTCATTTCTTATATATGTACATATATATATATATAGAGAGAGAGAGAGAGAGAGAGAGATGCATTATGAATGGCAGTCATCCTTACGAAGGGCGAGCACAAGCGACTCGATTCCATTCGTGTATACTGTACATCACAACTCGGAATAAAAAGTTATACCAAATACGTGCGGAAGGAAGTGGGGAAGGGAGATGAGGAGAAGGGGGGGGTGAGAGAAATCCGACCTACTCCGATGCAGTTAAGTATGCGAGGATACATGCCGTCCTCAGCAAGATCGAGCGACCCTGTGCATGCACACGATACAGCGGAAGTTTTCAAGAAAAAAGCCTTTAGGTAAACTTCATCAAGGGAAAATGCGAAAATCAGCACTCATGAAAAGGAAAGAGAAACAAAAAAGTGGCGACTGTCTTGGACGAAAGCCAACGGATCAGCGGTTCCTGTTATGCACGACACACACACATCGTAAGAAACGGAGCGAACCTCTACACCGAGAGTCGATGCCCACTAAAAGATCTTTCCCCCACCGCGCTCCTCTTTCCTCAAGAGTACATTCACAGAAAGGAGAAGGGGAAGGCAGAGGAGGCGGATACAACGAGGTTGAGACCACCTACTGACGCGCCGTAAGACCAACCAACACAAAAGTACATGATGCACGCAAATGGAACAGGGCATTCTCGTGTACCTTGAGAAGATGCACTTGAAAGACAACGATAGCGACGGTGGTGAAACGGAGTCATCTCCTTTGAAGTCAATGTATTTCTCAATCTCAGTCCATCCTCCCGCCTCTCTTTCGAGGAACGAACAAGAAGGGGGTTCTCCCATTCAAAAGTGAGACAAATGCAGAAGCGCCAGGCAAAACTCATCGAAGGTCAAATCGTTTTTCTTTCGGAGGCAAAAGCGTTTCATTGTGGATTGGGTGAGCTGATCGAGTGCCGCCTCTCCCATCGCTTGACGAGTGTTTTGCCGACGAGCCGTCAGGTCTCGTAGGGGAGAGACGCTCGAAAAAGCAGTGGGAGGAGTGTCGCAGATGCCTCGGAGGCCGCTGCCAAATCCAGAATCTCGGAATGGTGGCTTTCGTGCGGCAGTTGAGGCTGACTTCCGAGAATTGTGACCGTTCTCCACCCCGTCGGCGATGAATAACGTCTTTTGCTCGTCGTAACACCGCTCGACCTCTGCCCGATACGCATCTTCTTCGGCGATGGCAGCGGCCTGCTCTGCTTTTCGCGGGTCTCTCTCAAGCAAACCACACGGATCGATGCACTGAAGAAGGCGCTTGAGGGATGAACTCGACATCACTGGGGGGACAGCAGCTGCATCATCGCACAACGAGAGGAAAATCCGACGGGCTACATCCTCCCGAAGGACGCCAGAGATGGTGAAGAGTTTCCGCACGACTTCTGGTTGAAAGCCCTCGGCTGCGCAAGATGAGCGTGGGCTGGCTGCAGTGGCGTCCGACACGTCTGGGCCGGCTGCAGCACCCAACGGCGCTACCGCACGTGTTGTAGGCCCTTCGGTATTGAAAAGTTGACTGAAAAACAGTCCGGCCTTCTCACTAGATGGTGTGGATTCCGTTGCCTTCGACAGCTGCGATACTCGGGAGGAAAGCCGACTCGGGAGACATGCACCCGCGCTTGTGCTCATCCTCGACCGGGGGATGAGCAGACTAGGGTGACGCAGTGCCGATGACTTCCATCGAGTCGAAGGAATACTACCGGTAGAGTTGGGCGTTGTCGACACTCCTGCAACAAATCCACCGACAGCAGGCAGTGCGGCGTTGGCCAAAGTGAGAGAGACGGGGGCGGTGACTTTGCTCTGCCCTGTATTGGCCATCCGTGGAGCATCATCCGAGGGCAAGAGTGCCGTTAAACTCTTTTTCGGAACCGCAGTGTAGCGGCGATCCCGAGGAGTGAGTACCGACAGACGTCGGGAGTCTACGTTAGTGGAACAATGGGACGCGGGATGAGAGGAGCCAGTCGCATCTCCTGCCTCATTCATCGCACGGAAGTGGTCAGCGATGGAGGAGGGCGACGTGCGGATTCCTTTCAATGGGCGATCTGACTTGGTGCTCGAGCAGAACGCTTGTCCCGGCCGCAACGGCGAATGTGGAGGTGAGTACGACGTCTGAGCCTCTACCTTGGACGGTCGAGGCCTTACCTTCTCAACAAGCTTGGCAGAAGACTGCCGTGAGGTCGCCCCGGCAACACTATCCGTCGTAGTTTGCGCCGCTTCCGCCAAGAGCTTCTGGTGGCGGTACTCCTGAAGGACTCGAGACCAGCCCACGAGAGCCTGCTCCAGTTCTTCCACGACCACCGGAACGGGAATGAGTTCTTCTTTACGGCATCCCCAACTACACAACTTCTCCTCGTGTGCACGAAAGGTCTCGTTAAACTCGACGGATAAGCGATCCTCCCGGTAAGGATGGTACTCCTTCGCCATCATCGCCTCTAGCGATCGTAGCTGTCCATTCAGGTAGGTCTGCCAAAAGTCGCCAACAGCGCGGCGCGACTCCGCCTCCTCCAGCAAGATTTCACGGTCAACGGCGGAGCGGCGATGCACGCGCATGAACGCGACGGTGTCTGCCTCGATGTAGCACCGATTGATTCCCCGCGTCACTGGAGAAACACGAAAAGTCGTGGTGACACTTTGGAGAGCCGTTTCGACATTGGGGGGAAAAGGTGATCGGTGCTTCTCAGCAGGGTGCGGAGACATATATTCGAGAGTCAGCTTGGCCACCCTGAGCGTCTCGGGGATAGGTGCCCCGTCTTCCCCTACGTCCACGTCCTGCGTAAAGCTTTGCAGCTTTTCGCGCAATAGAGCGTCTGCGTATGGGGCAAGGCCGAGCACGCAGCGACGCACCGATGCCGGCGCCGATGGCGATCCCGCAGTTTCCATCACACAGCACTTAATTACCCCACTCTCCACGCCGTAGTCCTTTAAAAACTCTAAGCTCTTCATCCTCTGCGCCACCGTGTACGGCGGGGCGAACAGCATCGCGGAGCAGAATGCGCGTTCCTTCACTTCTATTAGACTTTCTCGCCGTGAGGAGGACTGAGACATGATGGTGTAGTCTCGTTACATAAATAAATAAATAAATATATTATCTTTGCCTTTTCCTAGAGGCAACACTCTCCGCCTTCCTCGTCCTCTTCGACACACACACACACTGGCACAGACAATCCCTGAGTGTGCACGTGACTAGAGGAGGTAGAGGTGTAGTGGGGACTGTATCGGTCAGCGCTGTATGACTAAGGCGAGAGCGAAAGTAAGTAAGAGAGAGGGAGAAGAGGGCCCCCCTTGGAGTGGGGGTGAAGGTTGCGTTTGCGCCGGTGTGCGAATCACGCCGACACCTTCTACGAATCAGATTTGAAAAAACTGGAAAATGGGGGCAGCAGCGTCGCACTCGGAAATCGAGGACTCGATGAATGCAACACGTATGTAGGCAGAGGTATACATGTGTACATCTAAGTATATACGCATATATATACTTAGATTGAGGTTGATGCGAGGAGGGCGAAGAGACCCAAATGAGCACCCCCCAAAAAAGAGTGGTTACCTCGCAGAGATGAAGAGGAAAATAAGAGAAGTCTGTTGGATTGAGATCCGAATAAAAAGCTCTCTGAATACAAAGACTAGAGAGGCTCCCGGAAGGAAAGAGGAGCCCCTCTTTCCTAAGAAAGGGCATACACCACGACGATTGTACATCGATGCAGAGAAGCACACCTTCCTCTATACGCACTGGGGTGAAATGCATGAGCCCGTTTCCCGCGAGATGGAGATCCCCTCGGAAGGGTCACGTACGCCGGTCGCCTGCTACGAATGAAGGGGCGATGAAAACGGGCGCTGCCCTTGTCGCACACCGTGCGTGGGGTAGTGTGAGAGAGGAAAAACGTGGCTTCGCCTTCAACTTTTCTTTTCTGTCGACTGTTAGGGTTCAGCACCGGAATATGTCAGCGCATGACCTCCTCAACGTCTTCCATTAGAGATAAAAGGGCAGGGGAGAGGAGAGAGAGGGATAAAACAGCTCGTACGGTTTGATGCGAATCAAGAGCTCTTAGACGCTGACCATAGTGCTACCTAGCAGCAAACTCATCGGCGAAATACGCGCGCAAACGGCACGCAGCTGATCCAGAGATGTGGTCATGTCACCTTTCTGGAGCAGAGATACAGCGCGAATGTACCACAGCCCCATCACGAGCCCCGAGACGGCGCCGCTTGCGCGGTCGACATCCAGGGAGCGATGGGAAAGCGCAATCCACGTATTCTGGTCCTTCCCTCCCATTGCATGATGTTTGCTGTCCGCCAAAATGTGACGGATTAGCAAACGGCTGGCCCAGCGAACGCAGCGATACATCACGTACGTCGCGCCTGCGCATATCCCCATGGCCTCCTTGATAGGATCCAAAGCAGACTGCAGCTCCTTCTCCGCCCCTTTCCAGGTGACGCAGCGATGAATACACGGCAGTGTGTGCAGCACGCAAATCCCCGCGTTAGAGAGAAGTTGCAAGGTGAAGAGCACATTGATGTCACCGTTCAAGATGATCTGCACACCTGGCTGCTGTTTCAACCCCCTGAAGGGAGAAAAGCCCACCGATTGCTTGGGGGCCGTGACGAGAGCAACAGACAAGGCAGACGACAAGACTTGTGCGCTCACGACGTAGCTCACCATACCACGGGTGAGGTACAGAGGGATGCAGATGCCGGTCAGGGTGCAGCCCGAGAGGAGCACGAACACAACCAGAGAATCCTGCGCCACCCATCCAATGGGCCCCAAAGCGTACCCAGCTGAGATAAGCGATATAAAAAAGCAGAGCAGGCGCGCGGCGGGAAACATCATCTGTTTCGGGATACCAAGCAGCAGGGCCGCTGGGAGAATGGATGTGGCGACCGGAACAGAGACAGGCACGTGAGGAGCGCAGCGAAAGACAGCAACACCACTGGTCAGTGCGAGCATTCCAGAGGCCGCAAGCGTATAAGTCGCAGTCAAGTGCGACCGAGCCAAATCGAAGCGCTTCGCATCACCTAATGGCTGGGTTTTGCTCTTCACGGACTCCACAAACGATTCCAGTCTGCGATAGGTGCCCGCCGGGAGAAAGCGCGCAACCAAACCGACCCTGTACGCGATAGCTACAGCGTAGCCTGTCAATAGAGCTAGAGATCCATAGCGAAGGAAGCGAATATTGCGCTGTGCCGTTTCTGGCGCATCGCTCGTAGCTGCAGTTGTCATCAGCATGAGGATCGTTCCGCAAAATATTGACGAGGAAGTGAGAATCAAAGCTTTGGTTACACGGCGTGTGTATCCCAAAAGGGCAGAACAATGCTGCAAAGACCTAAACGAAAAGGTAGCTCTCTCTGGTGAGCACGGGGAAGGGGCAGATGCACTTTTGCACCGCAATCAGAGTGGATGTTTTCGCGTATTGCTTGATATGTACGTGTGCGTCGTAATAAGCACGGATCAACACACACCTAGAGCTCACACCGCGTCCGATCGCACAGAAAAGGACGGGTCTGTGGCGGCCGATGGGACCCTTCGAGACAGGCGCCGCAGGAGTGCAAAATCGCCACCACCGCCCCTGAAAAAAAAAGAAGGGATGGTTTAGGAGCGGAAAGAAAGGCAAAAAGCCTTTCACCTGGTGTTTTTCTGAGAGCGCTTGTGTTCGTACGATCCAATGGCTTCTGTTTATTCCATACCTTCTCTTTCTCCCTGCCTGTGCGCGTGCTTGGCTTCCCCGACAAAGAAGGAAAGATGCGCACGTGGAGGCTTATGGCTTGATTCCACGTGGATAAGGGGCTATGGTGATAAATCGACGAGAAAAAAAGGCCTCAACAGTCTTTCCGTCGCTTGTGAGAAGCCAGCGGCCGAACGTTCATATATATGTGTGTGTGTGTGTGTTTCCCCCTGAGCAGAGGTGGAGGAAAATGACGCTAGAGGGGCTTCCTGCAGTTGCGGGGTGGGAAAAAAAAGGTAATGATAGGTGCCTAGCGAGAGTGACAAGTGCGGCTTTTCGAGATATCATACTGTGGCAGAGAAGAGCGATCAACATCAGCAGAGCACTTAACACGTTCGACCTCATCATCCCCCATTTTCCCGAAGAGCTGGGGCTTCTAGAAACCCTCACTTCGCCTGGGGATCTTCTCTTGCGAGGGAACAGTGAATTGGAGAGTGAGCACCCACATTTTCACGACATCCCTTCCAACTTTCAGAGAATGAAGGGAGCAAGAGGTGAGGCAGTTACGGCTCACCGCACCGCGTACCGAAGGAAGGAAGATAAGGGCATATCGCATCCGGAAGGGGAAAGATCAGAAGGCGAATGAATTCCTCGGAGTTGGCAGGTGTTGGAGGGGAAGCTGCGAGACTTGGCGAGCTAACCATGAAGCGCGCAGAGGGTTTACCAAAAAAAAATAATTAAGGCACGGAAATATGAAAAAAAGAAGACGAAACGTGGGAGATGTCGAGGGAGCCTGAATAGTTTCTACAAAACTGTATAGCTTTACCGGGCATAACAATGGGAAACCGCAGGTTCCCTATCCCCTTTCGACGAGGGAGATGAGCTAAGCTCTACCGCGTTCTCTTCTTTTCCGAGTTCGCTTCCCTTCGTCGACCTCTGAGCCGTCTTCCCGTTATGGAGAGTAGCATACGTGATAACAGGACCGGCTTATGAAGCTGCAGGAAATGAGTAAGCAGATGCGCAGAATATTTGACAATAAAAGTTGGCGACAGGGGAGAAATAGGGAAGAGAATGCGAGCCCTCGTCTAAGAGGGTGACACATTACCTTCCACCTCGCGCGCTAGACCTGCTAAACTTATGTTTAGCTCACCTGTTCGCTTCACCCAAAATTCTTTTCCCCCTCCCAATCTCATGCAATACTTTTCGTGCAGACCCGGTATAAAACAGGCGACACGGTGCAAAGAAAAGCAACCAAATGAGCTGAACCCAAATGTTTCAAGAATGGACCGCACAGCTCTCTTCATCAGACGTTATGAAGCGTGAAAACGGAGGGACGCCGGATGAGAAAATAAAAAAGGAGCTGGAGACTGTCACGAGCACCAGGAGAATGATGAAAGCGCCGCGTGCGGAACGAAGATGAAACGACTACAATGAGCATACGTACACAGAGTAATATAAAATGAGTCTAGCGTGAAGCGCAGTGCCTTACCGCATGCATCACTCGAGCATGGTGCTACCGACCAGCAGCTCAGCCGCTCGCTTGTTGAGATGTTCGATTTCGGTTCCAAACGCCAAATACAAGGAGCTGGTCGAGCTAATCCAGAGAGAGAGAGATGTACAGATCTAAGAAACAAAATTAAAGGAAACAAGCTGACGATGTCGCTTTACAGACGCGGGAAAAAAAGGCTTGCTCGATAAAAAAACGAAGTCAACTGAACCACCGTACTCATCTGCCTCGAAGTGCATATATAAATATCTCCGTGTGTGTGTGTGTGTGTGTGTGTGTTAGAGCGACTCATCTCTTCTTCTCTGGATACAGGACTATAGAATGATAAAAGTCATTTCCCCGACTAGACAGACAATCAGCAAAAAAGAAATTAAGCTGGTGGTCACCTCGACTTTCATGACATTGCAGGATACCTTCGAAGAAGAACATACGCACACACACCACGTTTAGGTGGCCCCTTAATACTCGGAAAAAAGAGAGATGGACAAAGGGAGGAAGGATGAGGAGGAGGTGGAGGGGAGAGTACAGAAATTCATCTCTCTTTTAAGGAAACACTACGAGCCAGCGACAAGTTCGGCGCACCAGAAGTTACAGCACTACACAATGAAGCGTAAGGAGAGTGGGGGAGAGAAGAGCGGAGCGCAATACGAGAATAGCGGGGATAGAAAAGCTGCAGTAGCCGTGCTATGCTCACATGACGATTTTAGCTGTCCACTCCCCACTCCTGCCCCTTTCCACGTTAATCCAAGCACCATGCTTGGTAATCCTGAAAGAGGGGAAACGAGGAGTAAAGAACTCCGATTCTTCGACAGTTCAAATATTGCTCAGTGGCGGTCCGGTTGGATCGCTGACGGTGATGGCGAGGTGGAGCTGTGAAGATGCGCCATCTGAGTTTCACGGCCCGGCAACGAGGAAGGACGGGCCCTCAGCGCCATCGGCGGAACGTGGACGGAGGGCAGCGTTTTAATGCTCGTCTCATTAGAGTCCGTCACTGCGCCTTGAGGTTCCATTTCAATGGTTTCAAGGACATCGTCGATCCGGCGCAGCAGCGGTGAAGTGAAACGGCGCAGAGAGAGGGAGCTGCGGTTGGTGATGGACTCTTGCTGAATACTCATCGCACGTGCTTTGGTGGGAGCGCACTCGATGAGTGTCGGATGCATTGTAGCTTTCGCGAAGGCTTCTGGCGTAGTTTCGTTTTTGATATCGGACAACGCCTGCTCTCGCACTGTAGCCGCTGTCATGTAGAGCTCTGACAGAACGGGGGACCGAACAGCCATTTCCTCCAGCAGCGCACTAATCAGGAGCCCTATTGAGCTCATGTTCACCGGCTCCTGGTAAGTGGTGCTCCTCTCATGTTCTGGGAAGAGTTCTGCTGCGGCGCTCACCCGAAGAAGTTCTATCGCGGCTGGCGGCAGGAAACTCAAGAGCGCCACATGGTTTCGTTGGACAATTGTGCTGGTGTTGGCATCGTCGAAGGACACGTACATCACCCCAGAGAGGGGTACTGTTACGGCCTCTGCTAAGCGACAGGCGAAGCAAGGAAGCAATCCGCGGGCCTCGATCGCAAAGAGAGCCGCGAGGACGTTGCGCGCGAGAAGGTACCGGGACGTACCAGCTTTCTTCGACGGTTGCATATCAGCCACAGTCGCCACAGACGGTGCTGCTCGCCGACTCGTCTCGGCAGCAGGTGACATTCGAGGTAAGCGATAGCGCATCACAACAGAGGTCGAACCATCCTCAGGAATTGTGGGGGGGAGCTCCAGTAATACCACGTACAAAAAGTGGACCGTACGCTCACGGCTGCTCGGCGCCGAACCCAGTATACCACCATCGGCGGCTACAGGACGAACTAGCAGATCACCATTCGCAGCGGCAGAGGGGTCAATCTGAAACCAAATAGCATCCAAGAAGGATCCCCACCTTTGCCACTCCTCCGGCTGTAGTATATAGGTGACAGCTCTGGCGATATCATCGACCTCTGCGGGGACGATCACAGCTATTGGGACTTCTACGGTGAGGGATGGAAGCACATTTTTCGCTGCGGAGAGGCGCGCGATTTCGGTCACTATCACGGAAAGTGCTGCTGCGACAGACAGCATGCCCGAAAGGTTTCTTGTCCGGTCCACTAGACGAAGTAATTCTTCTTCAACACGAGGCATATCATGCACGAGCTCCAGCGGGCGCCACTCGCGTCGCACCATCATCACCACAGTGAAGCGAACGGAGGCTGTGAGCCACACGCGGCTCATACGACCCTGATCACCCCCTTCAGCTCGAAGTAACGCCTCGGTCTGCAAGAGGAGACTATAGAAGATATGAGCAGCGTCGCTGGCCCCTTTCAGTGGTACAGAATGTGGTGCGGAGGGAGGAGACTTTACCATGTGTTTCTCCACGAACTCAGGTGCCACCACAGCGGCGGTAACGGGGTTAAGAGTGGTAGTCTGCTTTCCAGGCTCTCCGTTGGAGTGCTTTTCTGCTTCCGATTCCGAGCCGTTGTCTGTGGCTTTCTCCGGATATTTATCAACATCGCGTCGCAGACGCATCATCACCTCTGTGGGAGGCACAAAATGCTCGTGTCCACCGGCTTGACCGCCCTCACTCGCAGCACTCAATGTGGGCCAGCTTGTACCTCCTGTGAGCTTCGAGAGCGCACTCATGAGATGCTCATGTGTTTCATATCCTCGCAGCTTAAGCCACTGCTCGTAGCGGCCAATGAATTCTGTGATGAGTTCCATTTGGTTCCCCATCAAACTCATATCACTCAAAACGCAACCGTACACTGCCATCTGAGCGCGACGGCTGCGTTCCCGTTCCGCTGCGGAAGCTTCAAAGGTCTCACCACGCTGCTCGCGCTCGCGAATCGTCCGCATGAGGGTTGCGATTACCTCCTGCTCAGCGGACACGGCGTTGATCGTTTCTTCCACCAGCCTCGAAACGTCCATCTCGCCTACGATCGGTTCGTTCCGGTGCAGCAGAGCGCCGTTATCGCGTGAAGAGCCGCGGGATTGACTTCTCGAAAGGGAAGGATGTGAACGCACCCCTCGATCTGCTTTGACTTTCGGTTGACCTGTGGCAGCACTGTTTGCCTTGTTCAGCATGAGCGTATGGTTCACGAGAAGGATCATGTGTTCCGATTGATTGAAGAACTCTTGGTACATGTACTTTTCCTCCGTGTTGAGATAGCTGCTTGTCGCTGCGTTCACTGCTGTGGCTGGTACACGTTCACGGAAGGTACGGCTCGCAGATCGAAGCCGACGGCGCTCCTGTGCTACAACTGCTTGACGCTCGCTATCGAGGAGCGAGACCGCCTCAGGGAAGGGGCACGCATTAAGACACTCGTCCATCTCCTCTACCGACTGTGGGAGAGTCTGGTCGTTGTCAGACAAGACGTACTCGAGCTGCTCCTTACAATTCCACAAATGGCTGATGGAGTGGGTGAGTACCCACCGATAGAACCACTTCAAGGACGAAACCTCCCATGCCATGGCAGCAAAAACGGCGTTACTGCTGAAGAATTCGAGCACCTGAGATTCGGTGAGCGGTGCGCCCCGGGGCGAGCGCTTTTCTCGAAACAATTGGAGTTCCTCTTGAACCTGCAGCACGCGGTGCTTCAGGGACTTCACTTCCCCCTCCACGTCGTACGGCACCGGCGGAGGCACGTACGATGGAGGGGCCTCCTCGCAAAGCATAAAAGGATAGTTAGGCGACTTGAGCACATCCAACGTCGGACCGTCAACGGTGCGGCGCGTATCAGCAACAGGTGATGGCTTCGCAGCCCCATTAGCGCTGGATGAAGTTGCTTCGCCATCCGCGATGTAGGCGTCATGCAGCACCCGGCGCATCTGCTGTACAGTTTCTACCTCCTGTCGCAGATCTTGTGTGTGCGGTACCAACGCCATCTTCGCTTCACTTTACTTCTTTTTGGTGGAGAGGCTTAGCTTCTAACCTCGCGAAATGCGCACGCAGTGGTCTCAAAATAATATCTTGTCGTCTCGTCTCCGTGTCGAGGCACACCCCCGCGACTTCTCGGCAAAGGCTTTCCCTTCTTTGTGAGTGCGTGTGTGCGCTGCTCTGCCAATTTCACGTCTGCCTATTACCGAGTTGCTAAAGTGTGGTGGCGCGTTCCAGGAGAAAAATGTGGCAGCTGGGAAAACAAAATAAAAGAAAAGCGGAGAGACGGCACGCGTGTTGGAGGAAACGAAAAGGGGGGGAAGGACAATGCAGAGAGGGAGGGAGAGAACGGCGAAGCACACCGCTGCGATGTGCGGAGAGGCAAAGAAGCGTTGCTGTTAGCCGTCCGAAGAGGTCGAAGGTTGATAAAGAAAGGAAAGGGCACTCAGATGACAGGAACGACAAGGGGAAATAGAAGGATTCCACACCGCTTTCGCGTTGCTTGAAATGTACGCGCCTGCTGACGCGCCCCACTGTGTGAGGTACACGGGTGAAAAATGAGAGGGTGAGCAGTGCTGGGGATAAAAATGGAGATGAGGGATGGAAAGTTATGCGAAATGTAGGAAATAAAAGGCGTAGTCAGAGGAAAAGTCGTGCAAAAATGAATATCCTCTTCGTCAATTATTTTCATTGGTGGCTTTTTTCGGCTAGAGGCGCGAATAGATACCCCCAAAAGCATCGGAGAAGATGAACACACTCAGTGCACACCGCGATTGCGGCGCCAATATAAAAGAACCCGGCGAATCCCCTTCAAGAGGGACTTTCCTGCGAAGGCACCTTCGACAACTTGGTATTCCACTCGTTGCAGTTCCGCTTTCTTTTTCTCTTATTGGGAAGGGGAGCTTTCGTGCACGTGAAGGGGGGAATCTTTGAGAGATTCGGTTTAGTGATACCTCTGCAGCTCTGTCTCATCGCACCCGGTCCACAACATAGGAGTACAACCGCGCCAGAAGAAAACAAATGGTGGAGACAACACACCACTGACCTCTCCCAGGGCTGCTGGCGATGGTGATCCCATCAAAATTATGGCGCGGTGCGAGTAGATTTATTCACGCGCGCTGAAGGTTAAACGGAGGAAGCGATGAGTGTACCCGAGCCTTTCGACCCCCCAATCGGATAGGAAATGAGCCCCTGACGCAGACAGGTCTTGACACGCTGAAAGTAGATGCAACAAGAAAAACCAGGGTCCCGTGAAGGTGGCCTCGCTTGAATGGCCGTGCATCTGTGAGCAGAAAGAACACGAACACCGATATCCTCCGCCAAACCCACTAAACCTGTTCCGCCTGCGGAGTTTCCGGGATGCCTTTTGTATCTCCGGCGGGTCCCCTAAGCGCCACCGCGCCGTGAAACCCCGCCACCACGTCCACCTCCTCGCCAGGGACCGCCTCCGCGTCCCCGACTGTGGCCACCACGGTTGCTGCCGCCCCCACGCCCGCCAGAAGAAGCACCGTGAGCGCCAGCGCCACCTCCCCCTAAAACAGAATGAGTGTTTGCCTTGACTTTTACGGGACCTTGAACATGGACCGATACCGGTGGAGTGCTTGACCATCCCCCTCCAGCTCCACGACCACGCGGCGATGATGTTCCCACCGTTCCACCGCCTCGCGAGGGACGCGAGGGCTTCGTCGTCGAGGGCACTTGTGGTGCACCCGCGAAGGGTGGTGCCGGTGCGCTGAATATACTCTTCGATGACGCAGGGCCGCCCTCTCTGGCTCCCATGCCCCGATATTCCCTCTCTGGCGCTCCCAGAAAGGACTGGTCAAGTACTCCTCCGCCAGACCCTGGAACTCCTGAACCGAAGGAGGGAGATCCCCCACTCCAGTTCGAGAGACGCACGTCGTCCGCCTCACTGGCGCTGCTGTGCGCAACGTAGCCGGTGTCGATATTTCCCAATATGGAGTCACCGGTACTCGCAAAGGAAGCGCTGCCCCGCGCGTTTGGAGGCCACACGTTGGACTGCACGGGCCCGCCCATCGACAATACTCCCACATCCATGGAACGTAAGAGACTTTCCACGGTCACCGGCTCCGTTTCTTCGACTCCAGAAGGACCGGAGGGCAGCGGAGACCAGCCGAAGGGGTGAGCCCCATTGAAAGGGCCGACGTTATTCTCTATAAGGCCCCCGTTTCGGGATCCACCGCTGTTTGCCAAGAAGGCTCCGGGTACCGTGTTGTCCACGGGTGGCGAGTAAAAGTAGCCTCCCTGCGAGGTGTCAAACGGGTTTGTCGGCGGAAAGGACTGTCCTGCACCGCCACCAGAGCCGACAGGAGCCCATTCTAAAGGGGGGCACACTGGAGGGGGCGCAGAGCTGCCCTTGCCGTAACCGCCACGCGGTATCTGCGATGAGGTTGGCCGGTGTCCCGAAGAGTTGTCTCTAGAGAACTGTGAAGAGCTTCCTCCTCCCCGTCCATCGCTTTCGTTGCCCACCGGTCGTAGTGCAGACGTGCCGATGCTGATCCCTTTATGCGGAGCGTTTGCATTCGGCAGCTTATGACGATGAGGAGGGGGAGGCTGCTGCCCGTTTTGTGCACTTCTCCCGACTTGGATGTGTGGTGGCGGCACACCGGTGCCACCCACTCGCACCGCTGCAGAATTCGCGTGTAAAGGCGGTGGAGAGGCGGCAGCGGGGGCGCCAGATGAAGCAGTTTTAACACCAGCCGCAGACGCCGATGCTAACTTCACATCCTCAGCTCTCCGAGCCTTCTCTTCTCCGGCTCGTTGCAGTTGAAGCTGCTCGTCCAGCGCTACTTTACGCATACCCTCTACAAACTGCGTTACGAGGGAGTGAGCTGCTTCTGTCGGCTTGTGAGACGACGAAAGGCTATGTTCTGCAGTAGTTCCCCTCCAAGCGGGAGGAGTTTGTACGGTAGCTGCCACTCCTGGAGGGGCTTCTTGAAGCGGGATATCGTGTTGTGCGGTGAGCTCGCGGAGTGCTCGAGGAAGAGCGTCCTGAAACACAGCCCTGCGGAGCTTCGTGGAAAAGGCAACGTCACTTTTACCAGTGCGGTCGGCGTAACGTTTTTCTAACAACGAAAGAATCACGTCCGTCGACCCTCGATCTGGTTGCCGCCGGAGCTCCTCATCTTCTTCACCCACTGAGCTGGGATGAAGCCCAGCGGTACCGCCACCTTGGATTACCGTCGCATCAGAAAGGCCCCTTTCATGTTTCAATGCATGCAGGGTTGCTTGCAGTAGAGCTCGTGTTGTGGTAACACACTCTCGAGCTGTGACCTCAGCCGACCCGCTCCTTACGGAGGTGGAGGGGTCGTCAGCCTCGAAACACCGCTCGATTGCTGCAGTGGACAAGTGCAGTGAAGATTCCAATGGTGAGACTGCGAATGCCGACATGCCTCGGTAAAGAGGGGCCCCGATAGTGATGCTGAGATCCGCAGCAGCTCTGGGCGTTAGCCCATTCTGAACGGTATGCGTTTCCTCAGAGACCGGTTTCCGCAGTTTCGCTGCTGGCGACGATCCGTTCTCTGCCGCCCGCTCTCGTCGCTCCGGCTCTTCAGTAGATGGGACTTTTCGCCGCTCCAACGTACGGAGGTACTGTTCCATCACACCATCCGCACTCTCCGAGTGTACCGGATGTAACACTTGGGAGGTTGCCCACGTTCGCCAAAGTGGGTGCCGCTGGTATTCCCCTGGTCGATTGCACTCCCATTCTTCGCTGAGCCGCCAAGCTGTGATGAGGCGCTCTACCTCAGCAAAGTGGAAACGTATCACCAAATTAATGCGATGTGTCGTAGAATCAACTTCGCAACTCGCCATTTTCTCGGAGGACGCGCGCACGTCCTCTTCGAGACGAACCGTGGTCTCGCTGTTCAGGGAGCCACTGGTGTTGATCCCATCCGGTTGTTCCGTGCCGTCCGCCCGGCAAAGGAGAGCCGGTCTCTGCTCGCGAGCTGAAGAAGCTGTCTCAAAGGGCTCAACATTTTGAATTGGAGCAGCTACGGTGCTCTCCACATCCTCTCCAACTATCCAAGTGAAGTCCATGGTACGCTCTGGTGCAGCCGCTGCTACTGCATCAATGACGTCGCACAAGAAAAGCTGAGCCCAAGGGCAGTTGGGATGGTGACCAGCGTGTCCGTGATGAGGATTGGGGAAAGCATCCGAAGCGCTCGAGTGTGATGCATTGCGGCATGAAAAGGTCAGTGTAACAGTGGTACAGGAGCAACTGACCTTCCGTGTGTGCGTCGACGAACGCGCCTTCGCGCGCTGTGTCGACAGCACTGCGCCATACGAAGCTGCATTCAAGGATGTGGTGGGTGGCTCTTCCGACGTTGCAGACTCATCGGAGGCGGCTCCACCGCTGGCGAGTCGCTCGGACCCTTCTGTCAACTCTCGCGCAACTGCTTCTTCGACAGCGCTACAGGGGCAACCGTCGAGAGAAGCTTCTCCTCTCTCCTCACAGACGTCTTCGTGTGCCTCTTCGTCCACCATGAGCGATGAGGCGACATCAGCGGCTGAGCAGGACTGCTGGCTCTGCGAGAAATCATTTTCGAAAGCTGTACCGTTTGAGGCGTCGTTGGCACCCACTGTAACCCCTTTCTCTGCATCGCTTGAAGGAGCAGCTTGGTTTTCCTCTGTGCCAGCCGCGAGAGACTTCGACGGCTCTGACGTGCGAGCGCAATCAGCGCTTTTCTCATAGGTCGGAGCTTTTTCGGTCCTCTCCGCTTCTTCCAGGCGACCTTCTGCCCGGCTAGATGCCGGCGCACTGGCTGTAGAGTCGCCTGTGTCACTACTCGGTGCGACGTCCGCGCTTCGTTCTTTCGGAAGGGGGGAGGGGTAACTGAGGATGGTTGTCGTCGTTGTCGTCACGTCCTCCCGCACTGCCGTCCAGCAAGGCTCATGGGCACAAAAGCGGCAGCGCACGCGTCTCCCCAGTAGACGCATGGCCTCCTGCTGCGAAAGTTGACAGGACTGCGTTGTCGTCTCCACGCGGGTGCGCTCGTCGGCTTGCTGGGCAGTGTCTGTGGATAGCGAAAGCGGGGGCGAGGTGGAGCACACAGTTGCCTGGGCGGCAGAGGTTTCGTCTGGGTTCACCCGCACGTCGGAGGCGGCACCACTGCTGGCATCTTTTTTGCATAGTTTCCCAACACTGTGTGGAGGGTTCGCTGCTAGCTGCTCATCTCCATATTCGGTTACCGCATACCCGCAAAGGGACATCAACAGAGTCAAGTGAGACAACACGACGTCCGCGTCAACGGTGCCCGCCGGTGAACCAGCATCTTCGTCGGCCCCCGACCGTTGACGCTTTTTCGGAGTAAATAAGAGACTGAGGATGCGGTCATTTACGCTGCTGCCCACGTACCGCAAAGGTGGCACAGAGACACACACACCTCCATGAGTTACCTCCGACATGGTAGAGCTCTCAGCATTTGTTTGGAGTGCGGCTAGGGTTTCCTTCATCCATTCCCGGACTACGCTAGGTGGCGTACCCCGGGGCAGCAAACAGCGGAGACGTACAGAAGCATCCATGGCGGTGGTGTTTCGCAAAGTGACCGCACCGCAGAATGCCCGCACTGTGGGGGAGTCTTTCAAGGAAAGCGACGGTCCTCCCAAAAGAAGCTGTCGCACAGCGCAGGGAGTCCCGGGCTGTAGGTCAGCACTATCACGCCAGGGACAGCATGCCTGATGGGCACGAGTCAACAGCACTTGAAGCACTCGCTGAAGCCGTTCACCTTGCGTGGCCAGTTCTGATGCGAACGACGGTTTCGTTGCACTTACCTCTGTGGATGTCGTTCCAGCAGCCGCAGTAGGAGCGGCGCTTGAGAGAAATTGGAGAACTCGCGGCACCCGAATAAGGGAAAGTCTCTCCTCCTCAGAGAGCGCAGTGGTGTAATGACAGCACGGCGCGTGGAGCACCAGTTGAAGCGGGGACGTTATTGGAACGGCTTCCAGAGATGATATCGCACGTTCTTCATTCAGGTGAAAACAATGGGGCCTCAGGTTGGAGGCGGAAAGCAATACGACCGCATACGCATTGGAGTGAATCCATTCCAGAACGTCGGCGCGCCGGTGCCAGGAGGCGAACGCATCTCGAAAAGAAGCAAAGCTAATGGAGCTATACGGGGAAGACGCGGTGATGGGGCGGGAAGGAATGACGCGTAGTTCATCGGTCTCCATCCCGTCTACGGAGGTATCCAGAGACATCATTGATAGGGCCAGGACTGTGCTATGAGGGGCGTTTCTCCTTTGCCCATGCCTAAGCCAAGTCGCGACCACACACAAAGAGGGTGACAACGAGGATGGATCGCACGTTTCACTTTCATATGCGGAGCCCCTCTTCGCAAAGAAAAGTGGAGAGCCACGAGAGCAAAATGGGTTGAGAAACTTAGAAGACGGGAAGAAAAGACAATCTGCTCGTCAAGTGAGACGCACCTCCCTTAAGGAAATGAGATGGTCGAACAAAGCGACAAGCAAAACGGTGGGGAAGAGAGGGGGAGGGAGAGACGGTAGCCGCGGGGCCTCAAAGAATCACCCAAACATACACCTCAAGCACAAAAAAAAACGTAGCGGAAAAAACCAGGCATGCCACAGGAGACGAGAGGAGAGGTGGAAAAAAAATAGGGTCAACACACAGAAGAGAAGCGCAAGTAGAAGCGCGAACGGTCACGTATAAAGAGACGCGTGGCGAGAGAAAGAGATTGGCCACATGCGATGATTACGATGGTCCAATGCGTGAGCTCGGATTAGCTTCGCCGACAAGGAAGACAGAAGCGGGGGTTACTCGCCACGTTCTCACTTCCGACCCCTTCACTCGTACGAATACGGAGGAGCGGCGGGGTTGGAGGCGAGAAATTTGCTATACTCATCGCCATGGTAACGGACGTCGCCCCACTCTCTCCCTGCTTGAGCATTTGCGTGCGCAGTGGACTTCGCAAAGAGTGGAGCTTCAGGGCTCGCACGCGTCGGCACGACAGAACAGAAACCATAAGCCCCGCACGACGGTTTCGCATTACTTCGCGCTTGACATGCGTGCCTCACCTCACGGTGCAGCGATCCTGGAACGATTCATAAATCCCTTTTTTCTTATTCGTTTTGTTTTGTTTTGGCTGTTAGACTTTCTTTTTTGCTTCTGCTCGAAAAAAAAATCGGTTTGGGACGCTTTTCTTCCAGTATGTTACCCATGAAAATGTGGCGCTAGCACCATGTCCTCTTCACTCATACACGCTTATCGATACATATATATATATATATATATATATATGTATACGCACGCCCATGGGGTCAAACAAACGTACAACCACACACACACACACGTTTCCTAGTGCATGTAAAAGATACAAACATCCAAATGAAGAGGCTATAAATAAATAAAAGATATATATATGTATATTTATGTACGACAGAGAAAAAACGTGGTGAGGGGGGGAGAAGGGAAGAGAGAAGGCACGTATAGAGCGGCAGCTTCCACTCTTTCGAGATGCTGGCGAGGGAGGCGTTCCTTGTGGAACTCATCCGGAGCCGGTCATCCGTGGGAGCGAAAGGGATGGTGAAAGAAAGAGATGAAAGCCAGGGAAAGAATAACATCTTCACCGAAGCAGTCAAAAACTAATCTTCCACTCATCTTCGCCTCTCTGCTCGCCCTCCCTTCATCATTTCTCTTTCCATCACCACTGAAGACGGTACAGGAAGGGGAGAGGGGTTGAGAGGAAGAATGACGAGCACCTTGCGTACAAGTAAACCAGAGAAAACTGGAATAGTACACCTGATCCTCATACAACACACACACACACGCATTCACACATGAGAGAAAAGGGCGCATCTGCATAGAGAAAAGAGAAGGCTTGAGGACACAACAGATATCGGGAGCACTTGGAGCAGTAGTGGAAGAGAGGTGCCCAGGGCGAGTGAGGAGACAGGAAGGGTGCTTTGCAGCTGGGCCTACTCATGGCGGGAGAGTCAAGCGCGACAACAAGTATATGGCGCTCTGTTCGCAATCGCTGATGAACCTATTGAAATCCGATGGACCGCGCGTGGGCTGACGCCGGGCGGGCATCTGAATGTATGGATCCATTTTGCATCTGTTGGCGAGGAGCTTAAAGCTCTTCTGGCTCCTGCCGAATGTCATTGTCATGGCTCTGCTGTGATGCAGTCGACCTCGATACCACAAGGGGTGGCTTCGAGAGGGACTGCCGCCGGGAAGACTCGTAGCTAGCAGTAGCGCTGCCCCGGCGATGAGCTTGCGCAGCTTCCTCACGCTCTTCGCGAGCCGCACTTTCACGGGAACGCTGCGATTCTGTCCGCTTCATAGCCACCAGCGGCGGCTTCGTGACGGTCGGCGGTAGAGCACTCGTCGAATTGGACCGCGATTGATGAGAGCCGTGAGAGCCATCCGACTTGTTATGGTCGTACTTCTGCTGCTCTGCTGGCGTCGGCTCCGGTGTGGCTTCGCGCTCCTCACGGTCCTTCAGCAGCTGTTTTGTTGTCGGTGCATTATCAAAGCCGTAGTGCTCGACGTTGAGCTGATTCATGAGCAGCTCCGAGTTCGTCGTCAGGGCAGCATGACGGTCGTTCATCTCCTTGACCTGGCGAGCATCGCGAGCATTGGCGGTCTCGCTGGCACGAATATGGTTCTGCATTTTCTCCTCCATCTTTTTGAAGTCATTCTTCTCTTTCAGAATATCTGCCTGCATCTTCGTCTTCATCGATCGGAATTTGCGGATCTTCTGCTGCAGCACTCCAGATTCATCCCTGTTCTCAAGGACATGCTCAACAGCTTTGCGCTCTTGAGGGTCCTCCTCCGCGTCCGCCTTGCCCTCCTCTCCAGCAGCTCCGTTCTGGCGCTGAGGCATCTTTTTCATGTTTTCCTGTGAGGACACAACCTTCTTGAGCGTGTTTGCACGCTTGTTCTGCAGCTCCTGAATGTAGGAGCAAAGCTCCGCGTTGGACTGGTGACGGTCTTCCTCAATCATCCTCTCGATGTCCTGCGGCAGTGTTTCCTCAGTGTACTGCCGTGCATGATCGGCGAAGTGCTCCATGCGTTGCACGCGGGCGGCCAGCTGGTAAACTTCGCTGGCACCTTCCTGACCTTCGATGTCGAGGGCGAGGGAATCCTGTTCATCCTTGTGATGCCGCACCGTCTCCGTCAAGCGGGCACGCTCAGAGCGCAGCTTTTCAAGAGAAGGCATGGCGTACATGTCCCCCTCGAACGGGTGGTCATGCATGATCTCGCGAACACGCTGCTCATGCTCTGAGCGGGCAGCCTCGAGTTCTCCCTTCATGCGCAAAAACTCAGCACGCATGGCATTGGAGCCGTCATCAGCGGCACCGTCATCCGACATAGTCGCGGCATGGGTATGGGGCGCACCGTTCTCCCCAGCGCTTTCCTCACTTTCTTCGGCTCTCTCGTGGGTCTCGTGGTCCGCTATGGCGGGCTCTTCGGTGGGGAACTCCCTCTGCTCATCGGCCTTGGCACTGGAAGGAGCCTGTGGGGCGTCCTTGGGGATGTCTTCCGTAGGGAAGGACCTCTCCGACGAATGGTGCGACATCGCAACGGCGCTCTGATGTCGTCGGGTCAACGAAGTTGAGGGGTGAGGATGGCTCGAAGGCGGGGACACCGCAAGGGGAGTTCACTTCTTGTGGCTAACGCGAGCAAAGAGAAGAATTGGATGGCGGAGGTGCACACAAACTCAGTAAAACACGACTGCGCCGTCGAACACTATATTCGGTCTGGATGGTACAAGATCAAAAAAAACCTCGAAATAAAGTAAAAAAGAGGAGAAAGCTCGCGGAGGGGAGAAGAAAGTCGGGAGGCTATTACTCCGGTTTGTTGGGGTGGGTTCGGAAGGAAGGACGATCGAATAAAGCGGAGAACGCGAGCGAGAGCGATAACAGCGACATGTATTGGGGGGGAGGGGGGAGAAAAGAGCAGAAAAAGAAGTTGGGAAGAAGAATAGATGCACACCAGCATCGTCAAGGAGCTCGAAATAAAGGCTGAGGAAATGAGAGAGGCGTCGATTTCCAGCAACACGAGAGAGCAGTGCAGATGGCTCCCCTTCTAATATGGGGATGCACCCTTTTCTCTGTGGTCATGGCGAGGACGTGGTGAGGTAGTGCTAGAATACCTATTATTGTTTACTCGTGCAGTCGGATTTCAAGGCTCAGATACACACACAAACGTGCCACCGAGAAAAAAAGTATTCATCATGCAAAACCATCTTTCTATATAGACAGATACCGAGACACATCAACGCTGCATCCACAGCTGAACGTCCCTGCCTCGGTGTTCCGTTCTCTTCTTTACGCACAAAGCCATATTCCGCCCAAGTTGAGAATATTGAATAAGAGCTCAATATCCCTCGTGAAAACACCCTACTCACCAGTTGTTTTTGCTTTAATCCTCCTTGGAACCCTTTCCGAATATAAATAAACCAATATATATATGATCTTATCTGTTTGTACAGCTCTCTCATGCTTAGGCCGCGGTGCATGCGAGTCAGCAAACTTTGGATGCCTCATCCGCAAGCCCACCCCCTTGAGCCTCCTCTTGGACGGGTGTCGTTCGACGCGTCGAAGTCCACGTGAGAAACCGAAGAAAGTAACCGTGTAGCTTAAGGACACGGACGCAACAAAAACAAACCACTTCGTGGACGCTTTGAATAGCGACGTTTTTCTTCCTTACGGTCGCTGCAGAGTAGCCCGGTGCTTCCTTTTTCGTGTGTGAGTGAATGTTTGGGTATTCGTCCATGAACACGTCGGTGTATGTTCTCTTGGGCCTCTGATGCGAGAAAAATCCCCACGTGAAATGCGGAAAGAAAAAAGTTTTCATCTGCACATCAACACACCCTGTGGCGGGAAAACCGGGCGATAATTTCCGTGGTATCCCTCTCAGCCCCTACGGAGCGCTCGTACCCACCAAGACCCACCCCCTCGACTGGCTTCTTGCCTCAGCTCTCTTTACCGCAGTGGTCGCCGCCCTCGCAGGGTTACACATCCTTTTCTCTTTTCTTGGAGATGTTACAGCTTGCTAGAGGCAGAGCGCTCCATCACCGCTGCACGGCTCGCCCTTTCAGCCTTCCCGACGACCGCTTTGAATTCGGCAGCCGTCAAGGCGTGTGCTCTACCCTTCGCCTCATTCGCGGCATGGTGCAGTACGGAGGTAAGAAAGAGCGAAGTTCCTTCCTCTTCGGCGCCAACGTAGTGGATGTTGGGGCAGAGCCGATCGTCCATCATGGGACCGCTGCGTCGCAGACTCTCCACCAGCTGAGCATGCGAGGGCGCCGGGCTACCGTCTGGCATCGACGGCTTACCACCACCACGCTCTATCCACAGACTACGCTGTAGTCGCCTGTGAATTCGCTTGTGCCGCTCCGCCCGCTGAGGCTCATTCTCCATCGACATGAAAGGCACCTCCTCAAACACTGTAAGCTCATAATCGGTAGACTGCGGGTTGTCACCCATGGCAACACTATGATTTCCACGCACGCAGCCCGCAAAGTTAGTGACGCACCGCGCAGAACCTTCACGAGCGCGGTGTACAGGATCTTTCCACGGTGCCCCGTCCGTCCGGCAGGCAGCACGATCTTTGCCGAAGAGGTACCGCAGCGCGGTTGATTTACTCACCCCAATCTTGGAAAAGACGACGCTGTTCGGCTGCGGCAGGGCGATGACACCGCCACGCACCATGTCCGGCACATGAGAGCGGAAGTATTTCGAGAAAAATCGGAGCGGAATGCCCAACAGAATGACTTGTGCAATGTTTTCCTCGGCGTTGATCAAGCAAGGATCAGGACAGGGCAAGGAGGCGGAAGAGGGTGATACCGGGAACAGTTCCTCTTGAGCTTTAGTTAAACCAGCTGCGCTCATCTGCCGCCTCAAGTCTTTTGAGTTGGGGCCGAGTAAACCCACCAAATATCCAGCAATTGCCTTGGTCGGCGCCGCCACAGCAGATGCCACCGACGCCGAGAGATCGGCCAGCAATACCTGCTCCGCGTACGCCGCTAGAAGCTGCTCTTCAGCGTCTCCGCCACGCAATACCGCTCGCGTGTTCGCTGGAGGCGTCGCACTGAAATTATCGTCCCGGCCGTATCTCAGACATGCCTCAACATATTCTACTCGGAGGATGCCCACAGCCGTCAGGAATCCTCTGCGAGAGCGTAGATACTGCATCTTCCACTCCACCTCTGCCGGATCAGCAGGAGGCTGTGCGTCGAGGGACGCGAGAACCCGCTCAGCGCCGTGGCCGAGAAAAAGTTGGGTGCTGGTGTGCTCGTGCACAGCCGCGTCGTGAAGCAGGTTGAGGTACTGTAGAAGACTACCCCACATGCATCGGTAACGGCGGGAGAGCCACTTCATACCTGCGATGACAGCAGCATCTTTGCGCGACAAGACGTCCTTCACAAATGTAAAAAAAAGTTTCTCGACCGATGACTGTAAGCTGTGCGCTGTGGCAGCGTCGAAGCATGTCCCACGGACACACGCTTCGGTACGAATCCCCAGCTGTGAACCACCATCATCAGCGAAGAATTGGGCTTGCGGCATACTCACCTGGTGGGCAGAAGCGAGATCCACTGACTCCCGCGTTGCACAGTGAAGCGCGTTGGCGTACCCCGGCAACATGATCATCGAGTCCGCCGTGCACCAGTAGAGCACAGCTCCGGTGTAGAGGGACAACAGAAGGCAGCCGCGCCGACGAGGCTCGGAGGCGGATTCGTTCATATTGCTGGTCGAAATTGAGCCCCCTTCCATATCTGCAACGTACTCCCGGTACGTCTTGAGGCAATGTCGAAGGGGCAAATAAACTTGTTCAATTACTCGAGCGTCGGCTGTCGTGATGACGCAAACGTTGCCTCCCTCACCTAGCCATTTTTTGATGGGTTCGAAGCATGGACTCTGGGTGATGGGGAGGTAGCGGCCTTTCGCTTTATGTGGGGTGGCGATGAGTGTGCCATCGAGATCGCTCAGCAGCCAAAAATCAGAGAACATTGCGTGCCGCTACTTTCCTCTCTCTCTGGGTCGCTCTTGATCACAAACGGAGGTGCCACCTCCGTCGAACGCCACACCTTCCGCGATTTTCCAGGTGAGACACCGAAGTGGGCGCGCCTCGCCGCAACAAGGAAAGGAGGTGAAAGACGAGCGTTTTCGTCACGAGCAGACAGGAAATATAAAAGAGTCTGATAGGTAAGGAGAGCAGGGAGTGGCGTTGTGGTTGAAGTATGCTTGAGAGTCTCAAATGTACAGTGATAGCACCGCAAAAAAGTCATAGAACGCGCAATACAGCGCCCTGGACGGGTACTGCGCTCCCTTTGCTAGCGTTAGATTCTTTTTCTGCTCCTGCACAACTAGAAAAAAAAATAGAAAAAGGAAGAGCCGAACGGAAGATCCAACACGAGTACTCGACGTGAAGCACACAACTGGTACGTACACACACACACAAACACACACACACACGTACTCACGTATAAGAAAGGACGATGCGGGGAGGCGAGGGGTGTTTACGTCTCAAAGAAAACCCAAATGAAAAAGGAAAGCCACAGAACGGCGGGGGAAGGGAAGAACAGAAAAGAAAAAGAAGGAGAGTAAGCCTTGACGGATGTATAAATATATGTGGAGAGGGAGTGTGTGTCTGGCGTGTGTGTTGGGGGGGGGGGAGAGAAGGTGGTACGGAGAGATATAAGGCGTGCTACGGAAACAGCTGTCGAGCTCCGCCAAACACGAAGTGGCGCAAAGGAAGACCACAGAATATCCTTCGCCTCCGAAAAAGAGGTGTAGACGGCGACGCAGAAAAAAAGCGAAATGAAGATGCGCAACGTTAGCGAGAGACAGAGGTGCTGCTACCGAGAGCCGGGAAGAGGAAAAAAATTGAAAAGAGCAGCAGAATCATCAAGAGAAGCGGCAGTTTCAATAACCGTACCTTTCGCTGGGAAAGATTCGGTAGGTAGGGCGGTTACAAGAGGAGGAGGGGAGGGGGGGGGAATAAGAGAGCGCAGAGGGGCGGCGGTAAGAGCAGAAAATGAGAGGCGTGCCTTCTTAACGAAAGGAAAGTACGCTCGATCAAACGGTATTCCCGTAAAGGGGTCAGCAAAGTATGTATGCAACTCAGCTGAGGCGAAAAGAAAGACCCACCACGCCACACCACAACAGTCAAGAGACTGCAATCAGACAAGACTTCACCTCGATCGTAAACGGGTATCACCACCAACGGTCAAAGATGAGGGCGGGGTATGTGAATATTTCACTACAAAGGCAAACGAAACGTTTCTCTGCGACGATGAGAGAGCGTGAAAGGGCAGAGAAAGAGTGTGTGTGTGAGGGAATCATCTATGGCGTCGTAGAGTACGCAGCCACGAAGCAGACTCGCAGGTATGAGGGTACCGGATCGACGAGATGAATCATGAGCCGAATCACGAGAAGAATGTGGAGGTGCAGAAGCGGCAAAGGAGTGAAAAGTGAGTATTCGTCTACCAATAAAGTGACGGAGATAAGGTACTGATCGTCGCGGCGATCGCCAGGAAGAAAAAGTCGTTTCCCCAGAGGAAAGCAGTTCACGCTCCCTCGTTGAAACGAGAACAGGTTTTCTACTCCCGCTCGTGGCTGAAGAATAGCGCGCACGGTTTGTTTTAGTACTACGGGTACAAAGAGAGAGCTGGGGATAGAGGAGCTGCCAAGAGCCATTATCTGACAAGAAAAGGACCTCAGTACGCTCCCAATCGTGCGTTCTTCAATAGTTCTTACCCGCCCCTCTCTTCCCACGCATCGCTCACGACAGAGTGCCCTACCATCAGCAGCATCATCGATCAGAATACTTTCCTTTGGAACCCGAGAGAAGCATCGTCTTCATGAGAATAACCTCTTTGAGGGAGGGGGGGGGAGGGGGGAATATGGCGTCGGCTGCAGACTAGGATGGTTTCCGTAACCAAATCCCTAGAAAATGACGACAGGCAATACTTTTTCACCGTAGCAACACAGAGGGTCGTTTCGAATAGTTTTTTATTATGAATTAGATGGCAAAGAGCCGGCGCTTTGCAGTCTTCCGGGTAAGAGAGAGACTTCGTTCCTCTTCCTCCGCCTTTGCTCCTTCAACAACAAAATGGGAAAGAGGAAAACAGGGAGGTTGATCCCCGCACGCTCTTTGTTAACGTGTAGAGCATACGAGCTGGTACAGGTATCAGTAGAATGGCGAAAATCAAGAACGCGCAGCTCTCTTCCATGAAGTTTGAAGCCGGGTCAGCCTGCTGTTCAACGTCTCCAGTACCTCCGACACGATCCGGCCCACCCTCAATCTTCTCTGGCACCGCATAACTCGACCCACCTTCCTCTCATCAAGCTATACTCGTCGGAGGGAGGAGAACGATACGCCGGTAGAGATCACCGAGACTCCTCCGAAAATCTCCAGAGGGCCCCCATACTGTCCGTTATACGACTAAGGAGGAGCATTTCGGGGTTTAGTACGGCTTCCGGTTCATGCCCGACGACTTACTCGCCAGTGAGCCCTATCATTTTATACGCTTATTAAAGATCGAGGGAAAAGGGAAAAAAGGAGAAGAAAGTTCGAGGCAGAACCTTAAAAGCTTGAAAATGTCGTAGAAATCGAAAAGGAGTAGAAAAGAGGTCTCGGGTGGGGTTCGAGGCACCTTTCCTTTCCCTGCCTACTGCTCCCTCTCGTCCTGTGCAGGAGGCGGCGGGTCGGACGCGCCTTGCGCATCTCGTTCCTTGGCGTAGCCCCGTGCGATGCCGTGTTTGCCCTGAACGACCTCCTGCTGTATTGGTGTCTGACCAATACGAGGATCGAGACCGATGTACTCACGCTCGTAGAGACGCGCGAGAGCTCCTTGCGAATTCCCATGCACCGTAAGCGCATCGGCGCTCCCTCGTACGGTGGTGCGCACAAGAGCCCCGCTCGATGCCCAGCGTTCTTCTTCGTTTTTTCTCTTTTGATCAGCTTCCGCTTCGGTGGCCAGGGCACGTTCTTCCAGTTCGCTGCGCCGGCGCTGTGTCTTTTCTTTGAGAACGGTGAGCACACTATCAAATGACGTTGTGTACATCGAGGCCATGCCGTACTGCTCCTGTGCATCTGCATCCTCTGTCATGGTAAGTGCCACCAGAACCTCTGCTGGGGATACGATTGGCTTCATGAAGCCGTCTTTTTTCTCGGGGAAGTGACTCGGACGGCTGTAGGGGCACGCCACCACCACAAAACAATCCACAGTGTCGACGAAGTTGGCAAGTTTAAACTCGTTTAGATGTCCGACGTAAATGACGTAGCTTCGCTTTCCGTAAGCGCGAATAAGCTGATGAAGTTGCTGCGTCACCTCATAGTAGCCTTGTATAGAGAGGGAAGCGACGAGGATCCCGATGGCGGCGCTGGCCCTTACCGATTCGATGTTGAAGGCGCGTTGCCGTACACGGCGCTGTAGGGTCTGTTGAGCCTGCAAGTAGTCCGCATTGACCAACGAAGAAGCCACGCCGGAGCCTAACGCCTCCGAGACCCAGTGACCCACGGCCTCTTTCACCTTCGTAGCAGCGCTAGCGTCGTGGTGAACCCGCAGCGCGAGGCCAAGAGACTCCCTTTGTCGCGCACCAGCACCACCATCACCAAAACTGTCATCCAGCATGCACACCGTTGGCATCCGATATTCCTCGGTGTCGTCGTCCCATTGCAGATACTCTCGACAGGTATCACCGTAGTGATAGCAGTTGTACTGGTCTGCGCTGAAGACGTGGACAAGCGCAGAGGAGCCCCTCGCACCAACAAACAAGATATATTGAACCATCGAGTGAGCATCCGATGGGGCCAACCTAGGAAAGCGTACACCGTTCACCATCCAGAAACTATCCGACGTGGCGGCGAGTCCGGTTGTCGACATGCTACCTCTCTCGAGGGAGCGCTGCACTTGCACGTTCTCTTTTTCTGTAGAATCAAGAATGGGAATGCCGCAGTATTCCTCAAAGAGGGGCCAATCAACGGGGAGTTCCGCTTCACCGGAGAGCCATTGGCCTTGGGCAGACTGCATTACGGCCCTCGTGGCGTAAGTTCCCACGACCGAAAGACGAGCCCGAAGCGGGCACGGAGCTGCAGAAGACGAACCGCTGTTTCCTACTTGTGTACTCCACCACCGCTCGAGTCGGGAGTGTGCGGTTCTTGCAACGCGGCGAGTCACTTCGATGATGGTGGCCACCTCTGCGCAGTCCATCAAGCACTGACCCATCTCATGTGCCGGTGAGGCCACCGCAGACGCGGCCGTTATGATCGCACGGAAGTGAAACGGGGACTGCACATAGAGAACAGGTAGACGCGTCGAAGGACTCATGCAGGCATAACCGAAGTGCACAATACAGTCCGCCATGTAGTGCTGCGCTGTAATTTCATCTGGACAGCAGCTGCCGAAGGTGTTGTCCGCCAGGACAAACAGCCGCATGACATCAGCGGGGCAGTGCGGGTTATCCAGGGTGGGAGGGCGAGCCGTAAACGCAGCAACGGGGGCGGAAGGACCCGTCTCCGACACCGCAGCGGGTGCGGCGACGCTATGGGCACAGTCGTTCAATGTGAGCCCAATCACCGAGCCCGCAGCAGGCGTTGGCGCGATCGCAGAGGAGCTACCGAGTAATCTGGCCCTACTGTAGCGTGGATCAGCCTCGACGATCTCTTGGAGACATTGAACAACTGCAACGGCGTCACCGAGAAGTTCGTCTGGGAACTGTAGCGCTACCCGCATAAAAGGCGTAGTACCATCACCGTTACGGCTCTCTTTACCGTCGCAGGCACACGAAAGGGAAGGGAGAAGATTGCCCGAGGAGCCGCATCGGCCAGTTCGATCCGCTCCATGTGCAGTTCGGAGAGCCTTGGAGCCCTTTAGGAGGAAGTCAGCGACGTGGCGCAGCTGATAAGCCTCGATAAGACGCTGGCTGGCATCCTCATTGCCACTTCTAGGGAGCAACGGTTGCAACCGAGGACGGCGGCGACGTACAACCACCGTCGCTTCCGGGGTAGCGTCGTGATACATATTTGGTTTATCACAGCTTGGCAGCTATGGGGACTCGGGTATTCACGACCGTAGTCGGTCAGGTGAAGTAAAAGAAGAGCTGGCGGCACTGCGTTGGTGAATGGGGGGGGGCAAGAAGTAGCTGAGACTAAAATAAGCTCACGAAACACACACCACCAAAAAGATGAAGCTCCTTCCTTACAGCGCCCCAAATGTACTGCGTGGGTCAAGTCAAGTACGCTTACTATTGAAGCTATATACCCATCTGTCTGCTATGTCGAATAAGAGAATCCCTTCGTCGCTTCTAACGAAAAAAAATCATCAGCAACTAAAAAGGCTCACCGTCTAACGTCGACTTTTGTCCTTTCGACACGGGAACAGCTGGGATGAACCACTTCACTCCTTCGTATCAATGGGTTGATGTCAACTCTGCCGGTTGCCGTGTTCTCGCATGGACAAAGACGAGTTTAGGAAAGGAGACGATGGAAATAAGATACGTCCTCTCAGGTGAAAAGCAGTCAGACTACGGGGAGAGAGAGGGGGAGATGAGGACAATGCAAGGAGAAAGTGGAATACCTCGATGATGCCGCTCCGGCCACGGGCATTTGCGGAGCAGCAACAGGCATGAAGGAGAAGGAGAGGAGGGCAACCGACGGGAAACCATGGTCCGTATGTCAGGTTGCACCCCCTTCCCTCGCAAAACGAAAAAAGTATTTCGCAGGATCTATGCTTCGGTACGCCGGCATTTGGGAGCGCATACACGCCAACAAATCAATGCCATCAGCCGACGGTACTGTCAGGAAACAACACTCCATGGAAGACGATCAGCCTTGCTAGAGACCGGTGCTGCCATTCTGATTGGGATAGGTGAGGGGGGGGAGGGAGCGATAAGAGATACCGAATGCCACCCTATCGATATCAGCAGCACCAAACGCAACCGCGCTCGGCGGCAGGCTCTTAATCTCATCTTGCTAGTGTGTACCGTACATGTTTATCCTTTTCGATTATGGACCAGGATACCCGTCTCCTTCAATGGTACTCACGTAACAGTCTTTACTTTCCACCCTTTAAGGTACGTGGAGCTCGCTTTCTCCATCATGAAAAGGAGGGTAACCCATTTGGTGCGAAGGACGGAGGGAGACAGAACTTGCGAAATTCTCGGAGAGTTTACGAAGCGCGTGCACGAGCGTGTACTCACCACACATTTGCCTCGTTTTCACTCTATGATGTTCACATAGACTGAACATGCAGGATCCCTGAAGCAATGAGCACGTGAGAAACATCCATAGGTTTACTCCACCTCCTTCTCCTCCCTCTCTTTACGTGAAGAGATCAAGGAGAGAACAAACGGCGCCCTCAACATGTCCCTATGAGCCTGCCTCCATCGGGAAGGTTTAGACGATTATTAAGGCGAAACCAAAAGAAAAATTCGAAACATCTCCCAAGAGGTAGCCCGAATGAACAGAGCAAAATAATTGCAGAAGAGCCTGCCTCAGGTGTACTTGAAGTGCACTTACCCGTCTGAGAGTCTCCTCACCAATGGATCTGTATGGTCGAAGACTTACGGCTTCGAGCACCCCGCTCTAGATCATCTCATCCTCATCGTCTACCTCGTCTGCAAAGGATGTCTCTTGCTTCCAACGTTTTTTCGTATGTCGCTGTGCAATCAGATCCATGTGGAGGTGAAAGGTGGGGAGTCCATCAAGGGTGATACCTTGTGATCGCTTCAGCACTACCTCTGCCTGCCCGCTATCCTCCTCAGCCTGCTCACCGACTCTGTCCCGAATGGCGTGGTACGCATCGTCGCTCTGCAGAAAAAGCTCATCTACGGCGGGTGGATAGGTATAATAAGGAATGCGGCCATCATTCCAGTCCGTGAGAATCATCCGCGCCGTCGCCTCTTCGTCAACTAGACCGCCTCGCGTCAAGCGGCCACGCCGCATGCCGACCTGGGCAATGAAATCCATAACGTCGTCCTCGTGGAATTGAGTAATGCCGTAGAAGAGCGCGAGTGGGTGGAGGCCCTTGTCACGCAGCGCCGTCTGTGCGGCAACGTCTCTGCTGTCGTGGTCGTCGGCCCGCTGAACGGCCGAACACCTCTGCAGTAATCTCTGCACCGGCACAAAAGGATTTACAAGCTCGCTCACCTTGATAGCATTACGCAACACAACATCCCCATTATCTTCGCCAGGGGACACCACCCCAGGACAATCCAGGACGCGGATGTCGGACCGCAGCTCCACCTCCGTGTTGCCCGTGGTGAAGCCCGGCACGTTGCCGACGCCGACGACGTGCTTGCGTTTGAGCGCGTTGATGATGGAACTCTTCCCCACATTCGGGTACCCGATAACGCCCACAACGATTGCCTTGCGTTCGCCCGTCTCTTCACTACGCGCCAGAGACCGCAGACGCCTGAACATGTTGCTAACATAGGTCTGTCCTTGGGCTCCCTTCGCCGTTGCCGCAAAAGGGATGCACATGAGCTTTTCCTGCTGCTCGAAGTAGTGAATCCACGCATCGAGAACCTCTTTGGAGGGAAGCATGTCTACCTTGTTGAGAACGACCACAATTTTTTTGCGCTCCTCACCGTACTTGGAGCGGATGCTCTTCTCTAGCTGGGTGAGGCGGCACCCCAGTGGGTCGCGCGCATCTAGGACTTGAAGCAGTACATCGCAGCTCTCCACAACTCGGTTGAATTCCTTGAAGAAGCGTAGCAAGGAGCGATCCTGACCACGACGAGTGATGTCTTCCGCCCACGTTTCATCTTCCTCCGCTTCTCCACCTTCGCCTGCCTGAAGCCGCAACTGCATGGGTGCCTCGTAGTCGTGCACCTTCTCGGATGTGCGCAAAGCCAGCGTCAGCATCTCACGGCGTCGGTCTGCCAGTGTACTCGCACTGCTATCGTCCGCAGAAGAATCCTGGGAAGCCTGCTGGAGCACCTTGCTTCGAATCTGAGCTTCCCCTCCTTTGCCGAAAGCGCCACCACCGCGCATCAAGCTCGCGAGGCGAATGCCACCGTTGCCAAAGGTATTACTGTGGTTCTGGTCACGTATTGATCCAGAGGCTTCGCCTGTGCTATGGAGATGCGGGATACTCAGCACGCTGTGTGTACGACGTTGTGCTGTCTGGGAAAGTCGGTGAGCTACTTGCTTCAAATCGGGGACTCCAGGGTCTTTTTTGAGCTCTTTGCGCTGGCTAAGTTGCTGCTGCACACGGCTTTGTCGCGCACGGGCGCCACCGCCACCTTTGCCGCTTTTCTTGGAATGACCCCCCATCTCTATTTCCTCGTCACACGCGCTAAGTTGCAGGAAAAGAACTGGAAAAAAGAGTCTCTCCTCCTTCCTATGATAGTGGGCGACTCATAAAAGATGTACAGCTCTCTCTGTAAGAGAGAGGTCCAGCAAGGAGTGTACGCTGACGGACCTTATGATGGACCCGACGGTGCGGCACTGTCGTCGAGACGAACGGTCCCAGGTGGCGATGATGATGCGGCGGGTGTGTAGTGTGTGAAAGGTTGGTATATTCGTGAGAAGGAGCAGAGTCCACGGGAAGCGCTCACCGCTGCACCGGAGGGAAAGTAAAAAAAAGCAGGATCATACTTTGAATTGGAGCTAGAAACGTTTCATGAGCACTCGGTATCGTTAACCAAGCACACGAACGCGAAAGAGGCGCGGGGCCTCGACGGCCTTCCACGGTCTCTCAGCCTTATTTTTCCATCCCTACCAAAACGGCACCGGAGAGGAAGGAAGTGGGAGGACGCCCATCGATTCATGTGAGTCGATAGAGGCCACCACCCGGTCATCCTCCCCCTTGCCCCCTACATCACCCATTTCTCTCTATAAATTTACAGTTTCGAGATGGTTGAGAGGGGGAGGGGGGGGGAGCGGTGGGGAAAAGGGAAGTCGAGAGGCGTGATATACTGGCTGATGTGGGAGACCTATGTCGAAGTCCAGAAAAGAAGAGGAGCATGCTTCACTCTCTCCGAAAGGTGGCCGTCGAAATGAAAAAAATCAATAAAGAACAGAACTGTTGTCAGTTAGGGAAAAAAACGAAACACATTATGAAAGAGAAGAAAGATGCGTAGGCTTGGCGCGTCTGTGAAAGGTGAAGAGGCACATACACACAAAAAGCGAGAGAAGTATCGAAGCGCAACAATGAACGGCAACTACTTCCTTTACCGCCCATCACCCCCTCCACGCTTCCTCCTCCCCTTCCTCCTCTTGTGTGATCACTTCGTGAGAAAAAATCTGGAAAAACGTCCCAAAAATATCAAAAAAAAGTCTTATACTTTCCGCCACTCATCCCTCAACTCTCCGTCCCAAGTAGAAGGAGCTCAAAAGGAAAAGCGTGTGCAGCCGAAAGCGCCCTCCCCCCCCTCTCCTCCCTGAAGTAACCAGCTTTTTGAAGAACAGGCGTCACACATTTATTGTGATCACCCCCGTTATCCAAAAGTGCAGAGCGTGTTTGCTAGCAGTACCTTAGTGACGGATTCCACGTCAGCACACCACGGCTCCTCAGTTCACCGCAGAGTAGTTTTGCCACTCCTCCCTCGTCCTCGAACAACCTCGAAGTACCCAGCCCTCTCCGTTGTCTCCCCCCCCCCCGTATTCCGAACGCTCTCGGCACGAATAATCAGGTTCTACCTCAACCTAACCACACAGAAGTGTACCCTTCAAAGTCCGTCTCCAGATCGAGAAAGTGGGCGGCATGCATTCCTTACCCTAAGGGGGGCAGAAGGGGTGGGGGTAGGCGTGCCATGCCCTTCGCATCTCAAGAGGCGTCCGCCATGAGGTTTCATGTAGTCCTGAGGGAGAGAAAGAGCCACCACCGCGAGGTTTAGCAGTAGGAATACGAAGAGTCAGTCATCCGAAGGCGGAGAGACTTCGTTGCTTCTTATGCGCACGACAACAAGGGGCAGACAGCGGCTGGAGTGTGAAAGGAGCATGGTGAGAAGTCGCGCCGACAGGCTCGACAATTCCGATGGTACAACGGAATGCAGTATGGGGTAGGACTAAAAGAGAAAGCGGGGGAGGTATCGTGTCTCTACCCGGGTCATCACCGCAAACTGGAGAAGGATAACGAAAACAAAATGGTGGCGATGGCTCGTTTCTTCGCGCTTTCTTTTCTTGTAGAAGACAGAGGGGACAAGTAGTATACTGCACATCTGTTTTACCACGGTGTCACGGCCCATACTTTCATACGTGCATGGAGAAAGTGGAAGGCGTTGAACTGCGTGGCTCCCTTCGTGCCTTTCCACGCTCGTGGAAGCTGTCAACGTCTCCACTACTCCTCAGTCTTCATTGGTGTATCCGCAAGCGGTCATCGTGAACGTTAAAGAAGAAGTTCCCTGATGACGGGAAGGCCGAGTCGCGCCGTGCATGTCCAACACTGAGAGCTATACGCTCCAGAGAAACGCTTACGTCGGTACGCGGAGCTGCACACCTTGGCGGTACTATTCGGAAGAGAGCGATGCGATTGACTCTTCTCTTAACTCTTTGAACTACCTGACCTCGCTTAGAATGCCCACCCGACCCTCGCATTGTATCTTCTCGAGTGATCTACTTCGTGTACTTGCGCATGTCACCGCTCAACGACAGGGAAAACAACCAGCAAGAAAAGAAACAAGCCACTCGGAGGGACGAGCACTCCGTCATCAGTACTTTCTTTTCCTTACTTATCTGCTGATGGCTCTGGCACCTTCTCCACCATGCGGGACATGATAGTGTTGAGTCGTGTCACGATGCTGCGCGGGTCCTCCAGGAGACCTGCGGCGATGATGGCGTTGTCAAAGATTTGCTCTGTCAGCAGACCAGCCGTCTCGACATCCTCGGTAGACTCGGACTGCGACAGTGTGTACAGCTTGCGAATAAGAGGGTGCTGAGCATTGAAGTGAAGGTTGTACTTCGGTGGGGGGCCAGCAGATTGGCCAGTCATGCGGTAAATCTTCCGCATCTGTGCAGACTCGTGATCTGCGAGCACGGCGGGGCTGTCACGAAGGCGGTCTGTTGACTTCACTACACCGACACGGCCGACCAAACGCTTAGCGATGAAGTCTGAGAGGGCCTTTACCTGAACATCGTTCAATTGCTTCTTCACTGACACGTCCTCGGCCTTGTCACCCTCGAGTTTCTTCTTGTGCTGCACATAGCCGTCGAGGTTAGCATCGAACATCTCGATATTCTGCAACTTGTGTTTTGCGTATGTGTCCAGGTGTTGCATGACGAAGTCATCGATTGGCTCCGTGCAGAGGAGCACCTCCAGCCCAAGCTCCTTGTACTGCTCGTAATAGGGGGACTGCAGCGCCATCTCCTTCGATGGAGCGTTCAGGTAGTAGATATGCGTCTGGTTCGGCTGCATGCGATCGCGGTAATTGTCCAAAGAAACGTAGGGATAGTCAATGTCCGTCTTGGTGGTCTCGAAACGAAGAAGCTTCGCGAGCTCCATCTTGTGAACCTGATCGGTGCACACACCCTCCTTCAAAAAAGGCCCGTACTCCTGAATAAAGCGCTCGTATTTCGTCCGGTCACGTTTACTCTCCTCCTCGAACCATCGAATGATGCGCTTCGTCAAAATGGTGCTGAGCCGGCGCATCATGCCACCATCCTGCGTGTGCTCACGCGACACGTTGAGAGGGATGGACTCACTGTCGACGGCGCCCTTCATAAAGCGTAGCCAGTCGGGTAGTATGCCCTTCGCTTTCGACTGGATAAGAACGCGACGCGAGTAGAGGTTCACACCGCTCTCCATGCGTCCTCCTCCATACTTCTCTGTGTGAGACTGCGGGACGTACAGCAGCGCTCGCACACTCAGCGGTGCGTCGATGGAGTAGTGCAGCCGGAACATGGGACTATCGTACGAGCCGGAGATGAACTTGTAGAAGTCGATATGCTCCTCGTTGCTTACGTCGTTCTTGTCTTTCATCCAAAGCGCCTCGACGGTGTTCACCTTCCCTCCGTTCAGCGTAATCTCGTACGAGACGAAGTTGCTGTACTTCTTCAGCACACGCTCCACCACCTGTGGGGTGCAGAAAGAGAGCTCAGTATCCTTGACGTCCAGCACAATCTTCGTGCCCTTCTCGACTCCCTCGCACTCAGTTATCTTGAAGGTGCCACTTCCCTCCGATTCCCATAGGTACCCCTTCGAACCTTTCTTGGCGCTGCGGCTGTAGACTTTCACATTTTTTGCGACCATAAAAGTCGCATAAAACCCAACGCCGAACTGGCCAATGATCTTCTCTGCCGCCGACTGACCGCTGCTCTGCAGTTCACGCACGAACGCCTTCGTGCCGGAACCGGCTATCGTGCCCAGGTTAGCCATAAGCTCTTCCTTCGTCATGCCGATGCCCGTATCGCGTATCACAAAGCGGCTCTTGCTCTGGTTACACGAGATGGCGATGAGTGGAGATTCGTCATCCGTTTCACGCGCATAATCAGGGTTGCTCAGTTCCAGCAGATGGCGCTTCTCTAGGGCATCGCTGGCGTTGGACACCAGCTCACGAATAAAAACCTCCTTTTCACTGTAAAGACTGCAGGCAACGATATCCAGCAGCTGGCGCGTCTCCGTCTTGAAGCCCATCTCCTCCGACTCGCCGATGGGTTTTTCAATGGGTGCGCTTGTGCCAGCCGATGCATCCGCGGTCTCCTCACCCGCCGCGCCGCTGAGGCCCGACGTGCTCTCCGGCGCAGGCTCCACGATTACGTCCTCATCCAGCTCCTCTACGCTGTTCTTGGATGCAGACTCCTTCTCCTCCACTTTAGCGTTTTCAGCTGCCTTTTCTGTGGAACAGAACCGGCGCTCGCTCTGAAGTGCAGCGAAGGCCGTGATGCCTGTAGAGGAGGTCCCCAGGAACCGGCTCAGGACAGGCGATGAGCAATTGGAGGGCTTGATGCCCGGCAGGTGAGCCCCCTTAAGGTACGCCGCGACGGCAGTGGCCGCTGCGGCCTTCTTCACTGCGCAACGCATGTCTTAGGCCCTCGTGCACGTGTTGCGTCGCAGGGATGTCACGTTGAAAGTTTTTTAACAGAGAGATGTACTCCAGAGGACGAGGCTAATGCTGAACAGAGTTTCTTCGGTTTCGCTACGTGGTGAGAAGCGTCAGCGATACCGAAGACGGCAGTGCCTCTCGAAATCACTCGACACCTTTAAAAACCGTATCAAGCACCAAGGAGGAAGGCCAGAGAAATCCGCGAAGATCACGAGGCGGTAGAGTTACGATCTGGTACCCTCGATGGTGGAACACAACAACGAGTGAAAAAGATTTAAAAAAATGCGATCAGGGAAGAAAGGCAGAGTGGACAGGCTCACTTGCAACGAGTTTTTGGCGCGCGTGACGAATATTCTGTGGCCGAGGACGCGCGAGAAAGGTATGGTTCTCCCCACCCAGCCCCCACACACGAGAAGAAATAAAAAACCAAAGGAATTCAAACAATAACACAAAAAAGAAGGAGGAAAAGCGAGGGAAGAGAGATACATTGCGGGAAGGGGGGGGCAGGAGCATTCCTCAAGAGAAAAAGCGGAGAGAATGGCTGCTCGCTTCAACGGAGCTGCTGTCCGCATAACTCTTTCCGTACCTCTTTGCAAGATAGTGCAGAGAAGGAAAGAGAGACGAACTTTACGGCCGCCGCACCTCACCCACCTTGCTGGACACACCTTTCAAAGAAGAGAGCTCCGCATGATTGGCTGGTAAATCGAACTACCGCATTTCGCGCTGTCCTGCAATCGCACAGCGAAAGAGAGGCGGCCTCGCTGTAGACCGCATGGGAAGGGAGTAGAGCTTCCAGTGCGTACCTGTTGGACCGTACCAGAGGATTCGCGGCCCCTTCATCGACGGAGACACTGGTAGCTTCCTCCTTTCAGTGTGCTCGATACACGTATGTGCCTCCTCTAAACACAACCTGTGCATACGGTGTACATCTGGCTTCGTCCTTTTCTTTTCGCCTTTGAGCTGCATCCCTTAGCAGCCTTCGACGCCCTCGTCAAAGAAGTAAATTCTACGGATCATCCATGCGTATCACCCGTCCTTTTGAGAAGGGAGGAAGTGGGAGGGGAGGGGGGGGAGGGGGGGGAAATAGTGGACTTAACCGGCCATTTCATGGCCATCGTTCACACGCGGCTCGGGAACGGTTGACAGAAGGAGAGAAAATGTGAAGGAGGAGCCCGTCTTCATATCCCGTCTTCCTCACACGCACGCACACCGCGGAGCAATTTGTGACCCCTACACACACACACACACACACACACACACAGAAAAAAGCCTTTGAAGTGAACAACACAGTATAAAGGCTAAAGGATTGCATACAGAAGGCCATTCCAACAAAAGGTCATTTTGGCATTGATTTTTTTTCTATTAGAGAGAGGAACGTAGTGCCAAAGAAAGAGGAGCACGTGCACTCAGCTACCTAAGGTCCTCCTTGCCACCCATTCGGACTTCTACTCTTTCCCACTATCGACCCGATGCATTCGTTCGTCGCAATTTCCCCCTCCCTACCCAACGACCAAACATGCGCACCACTCGCATACACTGAGTAGAGGAGGGGAGCGAATGGCATCGAATTCCCAAGCGTTTTGATGGGCTTTCCTGATGATCCTGCTCTCCTTACCGCTCTCGCCTCATACAAAGGACCGTTCCCCAATCGGCCACCACCACCTTTCTTCGAGAGGTTCTCCAGTGCGGTTCGCTAAGGTGCCGCACGCTTCGCCGCGGCCACGCCAGGAAATAGAGGAAAGTGCAACGGTGGTGGCATGTGGTCTCTGTTGAAGAATGGCAGCCTCACAGGGCCTTCTAACGGAGGGCCTGCGGCGCTTTCTTGGAGAGACGGTTGCGCGGTCACGGTGTTGGGGACGCCGTTTACCGACGGTGATGACGATGGAGGTACCTTCGATGTTGCTGTGACAGCCGTAGCCATTTTAGAGGGTAAAAGCGAGGTGGATGCGTCCGGGCGGCTCAACCCCAACAGCTGCGATTTCACCGCTACGCCATCTACTTCAGTCAATCCTGTACGCTCACACAGTGCAACAGAAGCATTCGGAGCTGAGTTCACCCCACGAGGAGGATGAGGATCATAAGATAATGTGTGTGCAAAAGGGTTGAACGGTGCCATGAATGTGGCAGAGGAAACAGACGGTGTAGGGAGCTTACCATCTCCCATTTCACAATGCGATTTTGGAGCTAACTCAGTGGAAGCACCAGCAGGGACTTCTGTATGATACTGCGATCGAGCATGCGTTGCAGTTTCATCATGAAGTGGAGGGGCCTCAGGCAACGGCACTAAAGAGAGGGACGTTGTGGCCTCTGGAGGGAGCGGCTGGCTCGCTACGGGATACATTTCCTTCACACCACGACCACCTGAGGGGCTCTCGATCCCGGGCGGCGCCTCATCTTTTGTGAGTATCGCTTCTGACGAAAGGCAGGGCTGAGGTGGCGGCGGAGAAGGCTGGTTTTGTGGTGCTGATGACGGATGCGGTGCAACAAAGGGTGGTACCACCAGCGGGGCGATCGCCTCGGACGTAATTGCAACAAATTTGTGCATTACCGGCAACGATGCCCCCGCCTCTAGGGGGCCCGTTGAGGTGGCTACCGACGGAATGATGTGAAGCAGCCCCGTCGCTACGCTCATCCCGAGCGCTGCCTCAGGATTCGTGCCCATCTCGACCGCCACTTCCTTCACTGCATTCGCCTCACTATCGTAGACCAAAAAGAGCAGCACGTGCGACACCTCCGCCACTTCACTAGGAAATCGTCTGCTCCGCTCCAGCGCCCGCCGCTGTTCTTCATGCCACCCCTCCAGCCGGTTGTAAAAGTCTTTCTGGTCTTCGATGAGCGTAATGAGGGGCTCCTGCGTGTTTTGCATCCCAATGATGTAGTCTCGATGGGGTGAGAACTCGCTGCAGTGTGCGGCAGGGCTTCCTTCCAGCACATCTACCACATGCACGCACCTTTCTGGACACGCGTCCGCACGTGTCCACTCAATGCTGCATCCGAGAAGGCCACCACCACCCCAATCATCGGTAGGCGTGACGTAAACATCGCGATAGGCTCGAAGGTAAAGATTGAAGACGGTAAAGCATACGGGCTGATCGCGATGATTCGCCACGTAATTCTTGAAGAACTGCAGGGCGGACTTTTCGCCCACGTCGGAGATGGTGTGATCGAGGGAGACGATAAGATCGAAATATGGTACCAAGCCTGCCTTATGAGCCGGACTGTACGGCAACAAGCGAACGACTTGGAACCCCTCGACTCCCGCCAGTGGTACCCCAACCATGGACTTTGCGGACTGAGCGCCGGGCAGCGACGGCGCTCCATTGAGGGACCCGCTCGTACCGGAAGGCCCCGACGGGCCGTCCTTCCCCTGACTCTGTTGCTGCCCCATGTTGATGATGGTGTACTCGCCACTGCCGCACTCCTTCGACCCTGACCCCACCCCCAGTCAACACTTTCAACGCCAGAAGACGATACGGAAATGCCGTAGATGGAGGGGCAAAATAGAGCGCATAAAGAGGAAGGAAGACGTTACCTCAGAGGAGGCCGTTGGAGCACGAGCCTCGTGAGCAGCTGCAGCTACAGCGTGGAACTAGAGCAGGGGGCAGAGAGAGAGAGAGAGAGAGAGTAGTAAAATGGTTAGCAGTGGTCCAGGACGGATTGGAGAAGAAGGAGAAATAGCATTTCGGAGAGAGGGACAAGGGGGAGAGGATAAAGCCTCATCAACTCGATAAAAAAAATACCATTGCGGGAGAGAATCCGAGAGAACGACACAAAACGAGAAGACCGAGTTTCGTCCTTCGCTCCCTCGAGGATGCGACCACTCTACAAACGAAACCGCGTTTGCTGGCGTTGAGCGCGGCGAGGGAAGCACGACAGGGGAAAATAGTTGGGGGAGCACAGCTTTCGAGTTAAAGGTACTTTTGTATACCGCTGCTCGCTGGGCCGGCGTTCGCTGCTAATTGCGTCGGTGGGAGTTGGTATGCCGACGCCCGTATATTTTCCCTCTTGTGTGTGCGGGTGTTTATCCACACGTATTTTCTTTTGCCCTGTTTTCTACATCAGGAAACGTGTGTCATGCCGATGAGCGGCGATACAACAGCAGACATCAGTGATGACAAAGTGAATATATATATATATATATATATATATATATATTGATGTAGATATTACCGGTTGATATAGGAAGCGATCTCACTCGTCGCCGCCCCTCCACCCCCCCCCCTTTCCGTTCTTACAAAAAAAAAAGAGCTATGAGAAAAATGAAGAGGAGGAAGGAAAAGACAGAGCAGGAAAGGGCAACGGAAAGAACAATGTGGAGATAGCATCAGAGTCACCTCTTCTTACACCGACTGCATTGCACTACAATCCATTCGATATGATCGAACGCAAGATACTTGTCCCTTGGTTATGGTAGCTGAGGTGTAGGCAGCTTTGTTTTTCGAAATAAAGTTCCGATGCGTTGTAGTTGCAGGGAGGTCTCAAACAGATGTGTATTCGGCCAAGCCCTCCTCTTGTTGACGCTCCTGTTCGTCGCAGGAAATGGGACTAAAGAGAAGGCCAACGAAACTACACAGGTGGAGGAGAGCTTAGCGGAGAGGAAAGTGGAGGTGTCAGAGATTTGGAGGGGTACTGATGTTTACGGTAGTGCTGTTGTGTGCCCAGCGGTGCGGAGGAGAACAAAGGCGATTAATACGCAGGGAAAAGGTGGGGGGGGGGAGAAAGCGGACACGTGCCTTGTCAGCTCTATTTGCCACGTCGCCCATTTTCCTTTTGGGACGAAGCGACGATAATGGATGGAGGAGAAGAGAGTGTAACAGGGAGACGTATAAGAAGAACAACGAGAAGCGAGCTGGAGTGACGCAGAAGAAAGCAATCCATTCACGAGATTTCGTACTGCTAGCAGAGCATCGGAAGAGATATCACTCTCGCCACAAAAAACATCGACATCCATTGGGGTGGAGCACACTGCACGAAGAGGACAAAGATCAGCGCGGAGCGAAGAGTTTGCCAAGCCGCCACCAAAATTCTCAGAAGTGCATCGTCTCCCTCTCCTCGAGTCCGTGTGTGCGAATGATTATTCCGCATTCCGATGCAGGCGCCGTTAAAGATCGCCCGGGGTAGGAGGGACAGAAGAGGCCAACAGCTTTTTCTACCACGTTCGAAGGCAGCGATAAATCGCGTTTCACCAGGAGGCGAGGAGCGACCTTTCCCCTCGTGCGTGTCCCTCTCTAGGGATACCAACGCCTCACACAAACGCTGATACGGCCCGCCGACCCTGCCCTATGGAAGTCCCTCGAACGGTAGCCTTTGACCGGAAGCTCACCACCGTTCCGTGACGCGGAAGTCACCCCCATCATTTTTTTATGGGGGGAGGAGGGCGCAGGAGTGGGAGGAGTTGTCCCTACGGTCATCGTTTTCAAAATTTATCATTCATGGAGAAAGAGGCAAGCATAGGATCAGCAGCACACAAGGAAACAGAGGAGCAACGTAAAGAAAGCAAAAGAGTGGGATAAGAAGCGTGGCTACTCTTTGCGGGAAAAGAAAGGATGTGACTGAGAGATGAATGATACAGGGGCGGGGGGAAGACGAAGGGTTGTACGGAGAAATATATACGCGATCGACTCAATGAAAAAAGACGATGTAGGCGCGGTGGCCATCCACCACAGAAAAGAATGTAGGCAGAGAGACAGACAGAGAGAGGGGGGGAGTGTTAACACTTTCGTGCAACATCCTTTCCCTCTTCGCTTGGTTATTCCCCACCGTTGCCTTCTTCGCACTCGCTGAAAATGTGAGGTGGTGCGCTCACACACACACACACACACCGTCTGAAATAAAAAGAGAAAAAAGGTCATCGAAATGTGAGAGAGCAAAAAAAAGAAAACGAAAACGTAAAGGAAAGAACGCTTGCTTGTTTCCAAAAATGAAAAGTTCGACAGAGCAAGACAGAGAGAGAGAGGGGTGACGAAATGGAATGAAGCAGGTGTGCCGCAGCAATAACAAAAAGGCAGAGCGAAATGGGGAAAACAGGGTGGAGGAGACGCACACGGAGCTGAGGATATCAAATGAACCTTCCTTTTTCCCCAATAAGTCGCCATCGGCAAAAGGTTCAAGAAAGGAAGAAGAAATTGAAGTGAGAAGGTGAGACGAGGCAGCCGCGTAGCCATGATGAACAACGAAAGCACACCAAAGTCGTCGTGCGACTTTTGTTTGTATAAATACGATGAGAAAAGAGGGGTGGGAGAGAGACGACGTTTTTCAATAAGGCAGGGAGGATAATTTATACTCAAAATGAAAAGTAGAGAGACTCTGGAGAAGTCGATTGACCTCGAGATATCATCCATATGAATTTTCCTCGTCGTCCAATCCGTCTTCACCGCTACTCGGGAAAGAGAGAAGGGGGATATGAAGAAGTTGAGCGACATGTGGGGGGGGGGGGGGGGGGTTAGCTTCCTGTGTAAGACTGAGAAGCCTTCATCGAGCTTTCCACAGCCCTTATCAAGCGGGTTCCTACATCTTTCGTCCCCTACCCCTGCTATTCAACAGCGACGAGAGAAGATGGGACTAGCACAATCTGTCAATAGATACGAAAACAAAAATGGGATTGCATCAGGCAAGAGGCGGAGGGATGGTCGAGCTCTACGGAGATTTCCAACTTGATGGAGTTCGTAGGTGGCCTTCAAACTCCCCCTCCAACCTCCCCAAAAAAGGGATGAAAAATATACCGATTTCAGCTGAACCCTCCCACAACAGAAACACACAAAGCTTCCTTCTTTGTTGTCCGCTACGCTCCTTTCCATCATTCTCCCTCCCTCCCTCCTTCCATCCGCCACCAGCACTATCTCACGCAGCTTTTTCAAGGACGCGTTGCTTCTAACAGCTACAAGAGTTGCCGCTGCATGCGCACCAACAACCGTCGCTCGGCATGCCAGGGAAGGCACGGAACCCAGCGAGGATGTGAAGATAATGAATCAAAAAGCGATGACTGACAGCCGCCCCCCCCCCCTCTCTCTCGAGGGGGTGCCGCAATGATCTGCTCCTTTAAAGCAAATACGCACCCTACACGGTTGGAGTGTTGCACCCCAAAGCGTCTGAGCTGTGAATAAACAGCGACTGTGGGCCTGGACGTTCTGCACATAATGAGGGCCGTCGATATGTATTCACGCTTTCGGCCACAGTGATGAGGGGCGGACTCGGAGAAAGGGGGAGGATGAACATCGAAGACGGTGTCGACTTCATCGTGCTTCGGACGCTAACTCGGCGTCCTGGTTGCATCGAATTCTTTCCGAAACGCATTGTCGCGTTCACTGCCCTGTCGTCTGCGCCACCCAGTGCAACAGACGTCACGACAGATGAAAGTCCGAGGTTTCTCTTCACCAATACCGATGGTGCCGGCTGCAGAGGCCTCTCGGATAGGGAGGCAGCGTCAACGCCGAACGAGCTATTGTCCTCCTCCAGCAGGGGTGAGGGAGCTGCCGAAGTTTGCCTCGCCAGGAGTTGCTGCTGCTGCTGCCGCCGCAACGGTTTTGCATGAACTGAATCTTCCGTCTCGCTCAGCGGGAGGGGGATCTTCAACAGGGCCTCACTCGCAATCGCGAGCGCACCCAACGAACCCCTGCGTGCGAAGGTCGTATCTTCATACGTTGGTGGCGGCAAGGGCGATGGAGACGTGGGTGATGCAAGATCACTTTCGGAGGCAGAGGATGAGAGGCGGCAGGCAGAGCTCGTGCTGGATTGAGCCGCCTTGACTGCATTCAGTGGCGTCACATTTCTGCCCGCAGTGGGACACACAAGACATCGCAGCCTTCGGTGCAACCGAGACGATAAACGAACATAGGAAAATGGGTTCCCAAGGGAGGTGAAACTACCGCTCGGGAGAGCGGATTTTGGAACGTCGCTCATGCCAAAAGGGGGCAGAGAAATGGTGTAGGTGTCGCAGAGTCCTTCAGGGAAGGAGTACGCTCCCTCGCAGAGCACAGCGGCGGGTAACTCACGTGGAGTCCACGCCTCAAAGACAGCGAAGATACCGTTACACGATCCTATTAAAACACACGCTCTTCGCCTTCTTCTCCCGATCCAGTATCAAAGACAATTTTCGTGTTCTTGCTGCTTTTGCTCTTCACGGGCGACTCCTGTGTTGTTGTTATTGAGAAGTGAAGCCGAACGTTAGAAGCTTCACCCAGAAGCTGCGATGAACGAAGAGGGGTTCAAAGCAATCGATGCTCCCTTCTTGCTGTTCCACACTACTGGAAAGAAGGATTGTGTAGAAGCGAAGGAAAACAAGGAAGTGATAGCGCACACGTTTAGGCTGCCAGCGACTATTTTTATCTTTTGTGTGTGTATGCCTCCCTCTCAACGCGCGTAAATCGAGGTTCCTCCAACCTTGTCGGAAACGCCCTTGAAGTGCGTCCAACCGATTGTCGTGTGAGCGTAAGAGAGCAAGAGAAGGGAGAGAACAGGAGGACGGGGAGGGGGCTGAACGACAACTGATGGAGCCAAAGTTCCAGCTGTATGTTGCGGTGATGCTGAAGCCAAGCAAGGTCTCCGTGTCTATCGGACTTCTTCTCATGTGTGGGTAAGTGGTGAAGCAGAAAAAAAAGAGCATACGTGAAAAAAAAAGCAAATGAGAAGCGATACATGAAGCATTTCGGAAAATAGTGGTACACGAGGGATTCTTAAACGAAACAGTGCGATCATTGAAATGCGGCGCAGCGCAGAATGGAAAGTAGCGCTAGAGCGCTTCGTACGCGTGAGAAACGACCATTATTTTTTTCCTTCCGTTCACGACTCGCTGAGCAACAGATCGAGTAGCAGTCCACCCTTCCTTTTCCAAACCTCAAAAGGAAGACGCAGAACGGTTGTCTGTCACTACCTACCTACACAAAAGCAGTAGATAGCAGAGCTCACCGAGCGAAACACGTTCGCTGCGGCCGAAAAAAGTTGCTGGTGCCGTGGGTGGGGATACAAGCTTTACCATAAAAGAGAGCGCCTCTCCCAACAGCATGAACGATATGGGAACAGGGGCCGTGCTGCTCCCTCTCTTGTCTCCGGCTTACACATACGTGATCCAACAGGAGATTTCTCTAGCGAAAAACACACCTACACACCAGAAGGGAAAGGCGAAAGGTCGACCTTCTCAGCAAAACAGCGAGGAGTTTCGGGAGAGATCCTTGAACAACTCAATTGCCTTTGTTGATGCTCCAATCCGATAGAAGGATCAAGTTAGATAGACGGACGTTAGTGGTGAGTGGTACACGTCAAGTGGTGTGGTCGTCGTGTATCACTCTTTCTTTTCGCTGATGGAAAGAGGAAGGGAGAAGGGGAGGAAAGGGTGGCGAGAAAAAGTAGTTTCCTTCCCTCCTCGTGACGTATTCGGACGAAATCATGAAAAGAGAAGAAAACATTTGCTCAATGGAAAACACCTCGTGTGAGCTTTAAAAAGCTCTTGCCTATTTTCCTTCCGCCCCCCCCCTCCATCTCCTCCACTCCTCTCACTTCTTAGAACCTTCGCCTTAGTTGTTTCGGTTGCTAAATGGGCTTACCGGTGAACGGATTAATATTCACATGGGCCGGCGGCACGCACACGTCCACGGACTCCCCCATCTCCGAAATGCCGCTGATCTTGCCGAATGGGCGAAACTTTTGCACGTCATTTTTGGCGTAGAATTTAAGAAGACGGAAGCTGCTTTTCTCCGCCAACTTCTTTTCCTTTATCTGGTTCATGATATCATCGATGCGCTGCAGCTCCTTGTCTGCGGCCGACTCACGTATGGCAATGATGCGTTGCAGCTCCGCTTCCAACATCGCGTGATACCGTGTGTACAGGCTCTGAAAAACTTCCGAGTCGTCTGCCAACTGGTTCAGCTGCCGTTCCCGAAATACCTGCAGTGCCGCGGTCAGCGTTCCGTCGTACACGGGACATTCGTTGATCCAATCATCGATCGCCTTGACATCGCGATTCTGCTTCGCAAAAAGGCGGTTTAAAATCAGGCGACGTGCCGTTGTCACGGGATCGTCTTTGCGGTCATTCTGCATAACAACTTTTATCCTTGTCGAGGCATCCAACGGAAAGTCCTCTCGCACGATACGGCTACCAGAGCGGATCTCTTTTGCTAGCTCTGTCAGCCGCTTCCGTGACCAGAGCGCAAAGAGAACTTCAGAAGTCTTGAGGGGTGAAATTGTAATCGCTTCCGAGTCCACCTTAGCGGCTGGTGGTGGTGGGAGTAGCCCCGTGGAGGCGCTCTGAGTTGCTGCCGGCGCCGAAGGCGCATTCGTCGGAGCCGCCCCAAATCCGAAATTGAAGCTCGGCGTCGCTGGTAGCACGGCAGTGCTGCCGGTTGATGCTGATGAGGTAGATGTACCAAAGCCGAAATTGAAGCTTGGTTTAGTAGCGGAGGACCCAGGTGCCGCGCTGGAGGGATGAGGGGCACCGAGTTGATTTATGTTGCCAAAGCCAAATCCACAAGAGGGGGTCCTCGCCGATGCAGTCGGCGTCGGCGCAGACACAGGAAGGGTAGATGTCGAGTCACCAAAACCAAAGGCGAAGCCTACCGAACTCGCAGGACCCACTTTGGAGGGACCCCTGCCCATGGCCGAGTCGAACCCAAAGGCGGAGGAGGGCAATGCCGCTGCTGAGGAGGTCGCCGTGCCGTGTGCTCCAGCCGCAGTCGCCCGCTTCTGAAGGAGGAAGGCGTTGATGTCCGACCCGTCTGCCTTCACGACACGCCGCCAACACATGCCCTGGCCGTCCAGCGGCAATATACGCTCGGGTGCGTTGTCCTCAGCGTCGCTGTATGGCCAATGGACCTTGACAATGTACTCACTCGGCGCCAGTGTCGGTTGAGTAGCCTCTGCGATAACGTAGCAGTCCACTGTGACGCCCTCCATACCATCCTCACCGGCCAGAAGGTCCTCCTCACGCAGCTGCATAAACCAGCGAGGGCTCGTCTCAGTGCGACTCTCCAGCACATTGCGAAATGCACTCCAGTCATACGGGAGCTCACCAACACCTTGCATGGCGAAGGAGCGGTGGACAAGATTGGAGCTGAAGAGATCTTCTACGGTGATGGGTTCATGGGCCGCCTTGTCTAGCAGAGGATCGTTTGCGTCGACCCACTTAGCAAGTGCCTCTTGAGTAGCCTTCTCCTTTAATGCCCGCTGCTCGTGCAGATCAGCGCGACGCTCCGCGGCTCTCCCCATCGCGGCGTCCTTCTTCGCTGACATCGGGTGGCTCCTTTTCGGTCCCATTCTGGATGAAGTCGGGGAGGAGGGGGGCGGGTGGCGGTGAAGCAGCGAGAAGGAAACGGCACTTCAGAGGGGGAAAAAGGGAGGGGGGGGGACTTAATACAACGTCAGCCGCAGGGCTTTTCGCGCCACCTCTGCGGTAGGCCTACCCACTAGGATTCTGAAAGGGAGGTCACTATCCTCCTACACAGTAGGGGTTTCACTGCGATCAGGCCGATTTCTTCGGCTCAGCTGTGAAGAATTAAATGAGTGCGCCCGCTGGCAATGAGAGGAAAGAATTTGGGTGGTAAGACGGTAGAAGAAGGAGAACGTCAGTCTGTGCCAGCACCGGTGGACAACCGATGACGGGCTCAGAGCGAACGACACCGCGACTGCAAATGAAAGAAAAACAAAACTGTGGTGATTTGTTGAATGCGAGAGAATATCAGCGAACGTGGACGTTGTTGATACCTCCCCCAACAAAATGTATGATAAAAAGAATGCAATGATAGGTGCAGGTGCCAGCCAACATTGGGGAAGATATTTTCAAAAAGTGAACAGGCCAGGGAGGGAAGCAGCGGTGGCGGTACGATCATCGATCTCGCTGGCGAAGAGCGAAGTAGAGGTGCGTGGACAGGTAGGTACTGCTTGTTATCGGCATCCCAGCCGTTATCCTCCTGTCACTGCACATACGTGGGTGCTACAACGAGGAGGTTCGTCCCCTCACAGTGTGAGTCGGCGACAGCGACCCCTGCGAGCCTGCGAAGCGGCCGAAGAGCGGAGTCGCGGCCCCGTCCACGAGCGCAAAAAAAACTAAATGCGCCTGCTGTTCTCTACAGAAATGGCAGCAGGCTAAGCAGATGAAGATGAGAGGTAAGAACACGACAGGCAAAGGGGAAAGAAACGAGGAGGCATCTCGCATTTCTTTGCAACTCAATACTATCTCATATCTCCCTCCCCCCCCAAAAAGGTCGTGTGGTCTTACCGTTATGTATGAACTTCCTTCCTCTGATCTACGCTGCATGCAAGCATTACACAAATCTATGAACGCAGCTGACGGCGTCAAGATCGAGAGGAGAACAGCTACAGAAAGAGCCTCACGAAAGGAATGAATCAAAGCCTACGCACAATACTATTCCACCCTGCTAGACTGACATGGCGGCTCTGCATAGAGAATATATCCCAGCATCTCCATGTCGCAATCGATGCCTGATGTGCTTCTCTCTCCTTCTTGCTTTAGAACAGGTACGTGTGCGTGGACCGCATCCGCTCCAGTGTAGTGAGCCGTTGCTGTCGTGTACTCTGCACGTTTTCGAGGTCATTGAGGTCCTCCACAAGTTCATGATAAAAGGCGTAGCTGCACAGGAGCTCCGCCGCTAGGGAACGCATCGCATGCGTGAGAAGCAGAAGCATCCCTTGCTCATAATTGTTGAGCTGCCGAGAAGGGCTGCCCTCGTCGGGGGCGCAGAGCGTGACGCCGGAAGCAGAGGTTTCCGACTCGTCCTCGGAATCCGTGAACGCAACTGCATCGGTGTCTTCCTTGGCGTGCTCTGCGTTCTGAGCAGCGTCTTTTGGTGAGGACTCCACGGTCGTAATGCCAGCTGCCTGTACACCACGAGCATTAACCGAGGCCTCTCTACACCGACGGAGCTTTGCCAGTACCGTAACCAGTCTCGGCATCCTTTTGGCGTCAGTGGGGTGCGGGATCCTGTCATCGTTACGGTGATGGTGGCTGACGTTCTCCCTGGCGTCACGTGAGAACGGCCTCAAGAGGGCGTGGTGTGCATCCATCAAGCTGAGAATACGGAAGAGGGACCGCCACAGCAACTTCATTCGGGTGCGTAAAGGCGCGTACTTGACGCGGTAGCGGAAGAGGGTCCACGTAACGAGTAACCCGCCGGCGAGGAAGACGGGCATCATGGCCATAATTTTGAAATTGACGTCGTTGCCGGCCAGCACCTCGTCAATTCCATTTGCCACGCGACTAACCTCCAGCGCTTGATAGGAAAGCTGAATGAGCATGAGACGAGGCAAGTCACCAAAGAACACGCTGCGAATGGGGTGCCGCACCGAGTGGCGATAATGCTGGTCGATGACGCCCAAGCCCTCTGGATCCGCCACACCAGCGCGGAGTCGTTCCAGCGTGCGCGCCCGCAGTTCTTCCAGGCGGTCCAGCGACATCATCGGGTACATGTCTTCATGAAAATCTCGGACGATGTTGGCCAGCGATGCTGCGTCCCGATCAAATGCACCGAGACGCTCCTCCACACCCGGGCGTACAAAGAAAATAGACTTTCGTAGCTGCTCGATCGGCTCAATCAAATAGGCGCGAGCGAGCTGGCACGCAATCATTCCTGTCTGCCGTAACACGGTCATGATGTGCGCTGGCGATTTCGTATAAATCCACGTGAACGGCGGCAGGATCACGACGGCGGCGACGAGGACGCGCTGCCAATGCCGCGCCGTGGGCGGTCGGTGAGCCTCTTGCACCAGATTTGTTAAACGCCATAGTAGGGACCGAGAATGATGGACACACTGCAACAGAAGCTGGGCTCCATCACGAGCTGCGCAGGGGTGGCTACCGCACACGATGCTGCCTTCGCGTGAAGTAGGTGCACAGGCAGCTGCGAAGTGCACTTGGGCACTCCCAGGCAGACCGGTTGAAGTCATCGCCGCTGTCGCTGCCCTATCGTGAGGGGGGAGTCCGGGCCGGGAACGAAAAAATTTTCTGACGCCTTCGCCTTGTTTATCCGCTTCTGAGATAGCGACCCCTGGAGTTCCTACTAACGGAGCCACGTTGGAAGTGTGCATCACAGGAGAATGCCTCCGATTTTTGCCTTCAAGTGAATCCAGGATAGCGCCGTCCGAGGAAAGGAGAGCTTTCATCTCGTGTAGAGTAGAGAAGATTGTATGACGGAGGTTGTCCATAAGCAGCTCCAAAGGGGAGCTGCTCTGACGATCCTTCGCCGATGTAGCACAACTATTCCGTTCGGCCACGTCTTCGTGAAAGCTTGTGCCACTATGCGACCTTGCCGGAACGGCATGAGCAAAAGTGCTTTGGGGGAGAACCTGTGAAGCATGCATGTCACCTTGAGCCAGAGGAGATGATGCATCATCTCCTCCGGTTACAGTCGGCAGCATCGGCGTCCAGAGCATACTGCCATGATCAGGGTACACCTCTTGCAGGATCCCACTGACAGCACGTCCGATGGGGCCACGGTTGAGAGTTGCAGTTGCACTGGACACCGCTACGTTATGGGCGTCGGTGACGACACTGCCAGTCGGCAGTACCATCTCTGAGACGTGTTGCACCTGCTGGATCATCGTATTTAGCCGCTCGAGGGAGGTGTAGGTGGCGCCGATAAAACTGACGATGAGCTGAAACACTCCCTTTAGGGTGAACATGTGTCGACTGATGTGATACTGAACGACGTCGAGCTCCTCGTGGACACCGTGAGCCCAAACCCCCTTCCAGAAGCTTCGAGAGGAGAGTGCCTGATGGAAGGCAGCCTCACGCGGATGCTCTTGGGCCCATGACCAGTACCACGCACTCCAAGCAACAACTCCTTGCACCCCTGAGAGGTCCCGCAAAAAATGAATAACATGTAAGCGCACCCACACCAATAGGTGCAGCCATCCTAGCAGCTCCAACGCTTGCTGGTCTTTGTGGACGTCACCGGCGGAAGGTCGGGAAAGGGAAAGATGTTGGGCCGCGCAGTGACTTTTAGGATCCACTGCGTACGAGTGAGAAGTCATGACGACCTCGGGGCATCCCTCGACCCTCGCTGGACTACTGGACCGGCTCTCTACCGGCAACAGTACCTCGGATGCGGCGCTCGGATCATCGATGGGGCGCGAGACGCTTCCTCCATGACCCGACGCAGGACTCGCTCCCTCGGAATGGCACTGTCCATCTCCCGCTGCAACATCAGCCGACGCCGCTGCTAGGATGGGCTCCGTCTTGGGAACCGTTTTCTGGGATACATTGGCGGATGCAAAAGGAGATACCGAGAGAAACGATAGCGGGGAGCACATCAGACGCATAGACTGCGTGCCGCTAAAGCTTGTCGGACACAGTGTTGTGAGACAAGACACACCACTGAACGGCATTCGCACCCAGGTAGGTATGCGAGTGTGGTCCACTTTGGGGGGAAGAGAAGTGCGCCTGGCGCCGGGAATATCACGATGGTATGCTGTCGTGAGTGTGCACCGAGCCACAGAGTTCTCCACCCCGGCTTTGGTGAGATGGGGAGCTGTCTCATGCAACGTCATGTGATGGGATGCTGTATCAGCATTACCTCTCCTGCGCAGCATGCCGTGCAGCCGTTCCCAGAACTTCGATAAACCGGCGATAACCCCAGTTGGTGACACCGCATCCAACGAGTGCCACCGACTGCGATGCGGGAGGTCACCCATTTTCGAGTTGGACATCGCCGCAGTGTGGGGTGGTCGCTCCGCGCGCAGGGACGCAAGGGAGCGCTGAACTCCTTTATCATTATCTGCCTCACTAGAAGTCATGATCGGATTCATGTGCTCGGCAGCCCTGAGATGCGAAGATTCATCTGCAGTCCTGCCCGACACTTCCTCTGGATTAGCGCTGACAGGGGAAGATGAATGAAGACCTCCCTCACGCGTCAAGGCGGAGTGACCGGGAGTCACGAGCGTCGTGCGGGCCCCATCAAGTGCATCCTCACGAGGTGGGGTAGCCGTAGCAGCAGCGCTGCCATTCACTGCATTTTCCTCATCGAGCACGTCGCAGAGTAGCCGCTCCAGATCCTCCAGAGAGCGTATTGTTCGAGCCGCATACTCTTCCACGCGCGCGCCAATAGCCGTGCCACCAGGTAAGGAATCCGCAATGAGCGGTGTGTGAACGAGGCGTGCATACACTTTCCTTGACTGAGCCTCGAGAGCATTGGCAAAGCACCGATGGGAGAAAATGGGGGTGCGCACATCAATAGCTGTGCCGTTCATTGCCACTACGGGTGCCGTTCCGAGTACGAGGGAGGCCTTCTGATAAAAGCACGAATAAACTAGGAGAGTGGCGGCAGAGTCTCCCTCACCGAATAAAAAGGAGATAGTAGAGATTTAAAACACACACACATGAAAATGCGAAGGAATGATGCTGCTTGGCAATGGGCTATACTGTATCAGCGATACCCGCCACCCTGGGAATGAGCGCGAACCTGCCACGTTGTGCTCGTACGACAATCTACTCCGCAAGAACGACTTTGGCACCTCGGCAGGAGCAGAAAACGTGTCTGTGGGCTTCAACAGCGCTAAAAGAAAAGAGAACGAATTAAGACTAGAGGAAGGACAGCATCTGTTTTCTAGACAGTAAAAACTGTAGCAAGAGGGGTTTGAGCTACTCGGAACTCCCGATGCAACACTCGGGAGAGACTCCCCTACTGACAAGCAGAAAAGAAAGAAAAGGCAAAAAAAAAGAGAGGTGAAACGTAATGGCAGCAGGTGTTTTCGAGTAGCGTTATGTGAATACGTGTGAGTGCTTGTTCGAATATAAAACAAAATGTCCAATAGAATGTGAAATGGCAGTCATGAGCTGGAGCCTCTTTGAGTGGCCACTCAGGGCAATTGTTCCGTTCACCACGGGATTCGGTTCTGCCTTCGAAACCGAATCCAGCTTCAACTTCTTCTCTCGTGAAATCGAGCAGAAAAAGGAATAAGAAACGTGACTTCTCGTTCTCCTCCCTCTTCTTTTCACACACGCTCACGCAAACACCTATGGAAGCGCACACGAAAAAGATGCCTGCACACAAACATGTACGTATATCTGCGAGGGATGCGCTAACATCTACGACAGCAGATGCTCCCAGCAAAAGCGTGGAGATAGAAAGCGGGGAGGTAGATAAGGAGCGAAGCATACGGAAAACCGCACAAGAGGAAGGAAGAAGGTGAAGCACTATTTCATCTACCAACCCGCCCCCTTAAATCGGGGTAATTCCACACAGAAGTATCTCGCACTGAATTGGCAGGGAAAGCGGAAACCGGAAGGATGGGAGATCAGAAACCCTCCCGGCGGGCGACTTCACGGGTACCACCGGCCGTTCAGACTTCATGGAAGGTGCTGAGAGACGCAAAGACAAGGGGGTACATGTGCAGCGACCTCTGGGCAGTCACACAGAAATTTAGATGCAAGGCTGGCGTTGGTGCGGAGTAGATCGGAGTGCTATTCTTCCGGGATCGCTTTCGTCTCCGATCGAACTGTCAGTAGAGTGCAATGGATTCGAAGCTTACACACTCATACGCGCACACACACACACACACACACCGTCTCCCTCCTTGTCTATATTCCTGACACACGTCTTCTTCTTCCTCAGAATTCCCCAAGGAAAGAAACCGGTGTGGAAACGTCGCGCGTAACGGCGTCTTCCGGTACAAACACACACACAAGCACAAACATCCTACTTTGGGGGCCTTCCTTTGCTACGAAGTACATTATCGCCTTGTGCCGCCATGCTTATGCTGTCGTGTGAGTGTACAGGAGCACTGCTAATCCTGTACGGTACCCCGCATATGAACATATAATATATATATATATATGTGTGTGTGTGTGTTTGTGTTTGTATACTTCCTAGCCATCCATATTTAGAAAAACAAAAGAGAGAATTAAGCGCACCGATCTTTATCTGTTCTTCCTTTGCCCGTCTCTTTCATCACTAATTGAACGTTACATTACTTGTCTCTTTTTGTCCTCGAGAAGGGCACACGTACACACACATATATATATATATACACCAGCACCTTTTGGTATCGGCTTCACCCCTTGCCACCCTCGTTTTTCGTGGGTTGCCTCTTCAACGAAACCCACAACAGAAAAGCTGCAGACGAACGCGTCCGGCCGCCGCGCAGTATCCACTCGGCCTGTTACTTCGGTTGTAGAGCCCATGACGGGCGATCCATGTCGAATCAGTAGAGGGGGGGGACAGTACGCGTCTCCTTCGAGGCTTCTTGAAAATGGAAGGAGAAGGGAAACGGTCATAGCTGACGTGTAGGGAAGGAGGTAGCTTCCTGCCATGGTCGAAAAGAAATAATAAGATCTCCTGTCGGAGGGCAAGCGAGGACGCCAGCCTCCAATTTTAACTTTTTCTTCGCGTTCGATCCATCGCTAACAGATACCGGGATCGAATACAGGATGAGAAGGGCTGAGCCCATCACAGTGGCTGAGAGCAGCTCTGTAGTGAAGGAGGTATTTCTCTGTCGGACGAAGACGCTCCCTGAGAAGATTATACCTTACTGAGAAAAGAGGGTTCTCCACAACAACTAAAAGATGCGGGGTGCGAAGAGAGCAACCATGTGCGGTGGACGGCACATTCAGAATTTGGTCATTACCCAGACTTTTCGAGGATTTCATCACCTCCTTTTTCCACTCTTTGCCGCCCTCCTTCTCTTCTTACCTGAATCATCTGACTTGACATTCATCGAAAGCCGCTCGACACAAAGTCATGCGCGAAAGCGCGATAGCCAGGAATAGTCTTCGGCATTACTGATAAGCGAAGCGGTAATAATGAAAAAAAAAATAAACCTTAAAAAGGATAGGCGACCCCTGTAGCTAAACAAACGGTAGAATAATCCATCGTCCACTCAGCTGTGCTCCATCTCTTCCGTTGAGGTCTCCGCATGGTTCTTCACTGAGAGCGATCCAGCACAAGTAATCGCCCTTTTAGCTGTTATTCTCACCGGCTCATCTCCGAAGGGAGAATAGAGCGATGCTGTGCGCTGTAACATTAAGTGAAAGTTAAACCGTAGAGGGATGCGCCTCACTCATTCCTTCGGCCTCCGCCGACGTTAATGGAATCTCCAGATTGCACCTTCGAAATCAACACACGCTCACCGTACGGTCGGTTTTGCTGCTGCTGGAGCGTGAAATGAGCAAAAACGAAACGAAAAGGCGAAACATACCTGTGCACACGCATGGCGTCCAGAACACATTTTGTTCTCGCGGAGAGAACATCGCGGAGGACTATCGGAGAAAAGGAACAGAAAAGCTGCAAAGGCATGCGTGTAGGGCTATGCGATTGCAGCAAAAAAAGGGAGAGGGAAAAGGGGCACTGAAGTTTGAACACATCACAGATGCGCTGGAGGACATTCGCATCGATACAATTCCTTTCGTAAGACATTCACGCCTTGAAAAGAATCGATGCCGCCCATCTCCCCCACCCCCCCCAAACGGGTGAATCAGCCCCAATGCATGGAGCGTTCACTGGGGGCTGAGAAGGGAAACAAACGAAAAAAGATTTTCTTACGCAAAGTAGGAAATGGAGAAAAAAAGGGGAGAAGGAACATCGCCCCCCGCAAAAAAAGAGAGGCCGAAAGTGAACGATAATTAAGAGAGAAAACTGCGAAAGAGAAGAGATAACGCGATCTCCTTCCCGCTGGTGTACCTCAATACGTGACGACGACGACACAGAAGTATATCATTATATATAAATAAATATATGGATAGGCTCGCATCCAGACAACAAAAATTCAGAAAAACAATGAAAGAACAGAAGCGAAAAGATGTGAACCGAACGTGGGGGGAGCCGCACCAGCCGGCTGAAAGCAAAATGGTCTACAAGAACCGAAGAACGTCTCCGAGCTCATCAGCGCCGGTGTTGGAGGTCTTTGACTAGAGAGCAGAGAGGAGAACTTCCGAGAGAGCCCAATCGGGCTAGCAGCACTCCCCCTCGAACAATTCCTCCAGCTTCCAAAAAAAAAATCGAGTGACCACCACGGCAGTTACAGCTAACGGCACCTACTTTCCTTGCCTTTCCTCGGTACAACCAAACAAAACAGGACCATGAGAGAAACGGGATCTTCGAAAGAATTTTAGTTATCAAGCCCCTCGCTCCTCTGTGTCTACCACGCACAACACAAGCCCCCGGCTCCACACAAAAACGACCTTAGCACCTGCATTCCTAATTAGGAAGATGTCGGGGCAGCGAAAGTCATCGGCTTCACGTTATCCACATGGAAGCGGGCAGACGTGCATTTCTTGATGTCGTCCACCGTCAGGCCCTCCGCGATCTCCTTCAGCACAAGCTGCTTGTCGATCACGTCGAACACAGCCTTCTCCGTGATGATCCGCGTCACGCAGTTCAGACCAGTTAGCGGCAGCGAGCACCTCTCCACAACCTTCGATTCACCTCTCTTGTTGCAGTGCGACATCGTCACCACCACGCGGGAGCCACTTGCCACGAGGTCCATGGCGCCACCGGGGCCCTTGATGAGCTTCCCAGGAATGCCCCAGTTCGCAAGGTCACCGTTCGCCCCTACCTCCAACGCACCCAGCATCGTCAGGTTCATGTGCCCGCCGCGGATCATCGCGAACGACGTCGCGCTGTCGAAGCATGCCGCGCCAGGCAAGAAAGAGATCGTCTGCTTCCCCGCGTTGATCCAGTCCGCGCTCACCTTGTCCTCCGTCGGGAACGGTCCCATCCCAAGAAGCCCGTTCTCCGACTGCAGCGTCACCGACACGCCCGCAGGGATGTAGTTCGCTGCCTCCGTGGGGATGCCGATGCCCAGGTTCACGTACATGCCGTCCGCAAACTCCAGCGCAGCACGGCGCGCGATCTTCTGGCGGTCGTCGTTCGGGTCCACGCTGCTCGCCTTAGCGCCGCTCCCCGACACCGTGCGGCTCTCGATCGGCACCTCGTAAGACGCCTGGACGACGTGGTCCACGTACACTCCAGGCAGGTGGACGTCGTCCGGATGGATCTCCCCGTTCTCCACAACTTGCTCTACCTCAGCGATCACGCGGCGGCCGCACTGCGCAGCAGGCACGTTGAAGTTGCGCGCCGTCCCGCGGAACACCAGGTTGCCGCTCTTGTCCGCCTTCAGCGCCTTCACAATCGCGTAGTCCGCACGAATCGTCGGCTCCAGCACGTACCACCGGTCGCCAAACTGGCGCGTCTCCTTCGGCTCCGAGATGACGCACGGCACACCCTCCTTGTCGTACCGGATGATCTGCCCACCCGTCTGGCGCTGCGTGCCGTATGCCGTCGCCGTGTAGAACGCCGGGATACCGGCACCGCCAGCACGCATGCGCTCCGCCAGCGTGCCCTGCGGCACAAACTCCAGCTCCACGTCGCCCTCCAGGTAGCGCTTCGTAAACACCTTGTTCATGCCCACATACGAGCAGCACATGCGACGGACCTGCTTCGCCTCGATCAGCCTGGCGAGCCCGAAGCCATCGATACCCGCAGAATCGGTGAAGAGGGTCATCTCCTTCACGCCCTTCTTGCACATGGCCTGGATGACAGCGTCCGGCACACCGGCGCAGCCAAACCCACCAACCGCGACGGAGATGCCATCCTTCATGTCAGCGACAGCCTGCCCGAGGGGCACCACCTTGTTGAGGCCGGCACACCGGCAGAAGGTGCGGCGAAGCATGGTGAACAGCGTAAGAAATTCCAGATGAAGCACAATGAAGAGGGGGATACGAGATAGTCGAACGCCCTTCTTCTAAAACCCGAAAAAAATAGGAAAAATATCGGAAGGAAAAGCCTCGCAAGATTCACGGATGTCAACAGAGGGTTCGTCGAGGCAGTTATACGTACAGTGAGCGAGGAGGAATGATACGGCAACAGCGTTCAATCCGCGTCGCGATCGAAAGGTCCACAACAGTGAATGTATGTATATATATATATATATATTGGGAAAACAACGTATAAAGGGGGGGGGGGGGGGCGGGGTACGAGATGACCAATCCAGATGGGCTGAGTTGGTGATCTGAGCCAAGAGCTCGGGGAGAACCGGCGTTGGTCAAAAGGCTGCATACGGCACATCAGGACAGATATATATATATATACACATGTGTAGCGTTTTCGCCCATAAGAGAGGGAAGAGAGAGGAAAGTTCATCGGAGACACAAACGGCGGGCGGAAGATGAGAAAGCGTACGATACCAGATTATGCTGAAAGACGCGCATAAGGCTGCGGTCGGTGTGTCAGGGATAGCATATCATCGTTCGCCGACGAAAAAGCCGCGGGCAGTCGTTTTATAGGCATGACGAATACAGAATTGGAACTCCCCAGGCTGCGAGGTAGGGGGAGGGGGTACAACATAGACTGAAAGAAATACCGTACTGTTCATCTCGGGGGAGGGGGGGGGGGAGAAAACACGTCAGACGCGAGGTAGGAAGGCGTGGAGTTTATCATAAGCAGCGATGGACCTCCGAGAAGGGCAGAATTTGTAGCGCCTTCCTTCGATTTGCAATTATCTCGAGGAAATCGTTCACATCGAAGAAAAGTGGATGAACAGGAGTTGACGTGGGGAACAGAGGAGTGGTGTACACTTCAAATATGTATATGTGTTTATTCATGTATGTATGCACGGATACTGAAACTGCTAGGATGTCCTTCTCCAGTGATAAGAGGCGCTTCTGGGTGCTTCCCGGGCGGCCCTCCTGGCCCTCCTCCACCATATCCAAAAAGGTTTTCGAAAGACTCGACCGCTAGACGCAACTAAACAAACGAAATAGAAGTGAGCCTGAGGAGAAATGCACCTTGAGCCTCTTGAATTAGTTTTTGTATCGTAAGTATCCACCTCATACCGCAGTTTTGTAGTTCCTTCATGAAGCAATGGACGAGTGCCAATAGCTACTCTGCTCCTATTTGTGGTGGTGGTTAGAGGCTAGGGAATCAGAAACTCCGTCGCGCGTTGCACACATCTTGTATTCTGCCTTATCACGGGAACGACGAACCGTATGAATGCAAAAAGGGGTATATATATATATATATATACGTAGAGACGAATCGTTGAGTCGGCTAAACGGTGGACCCTCTTCGGTCCTTCCTCCGCGTCGAGCCTCGGAACCTTTTTTCCACTCGTAGCTGTTGCTGTTTTCTTTTTCGAGAGCGAGGGGCAACTTTTCTGCACTCATTTCAGCCCAACGTCACGCTAACGAAAGACTAAAAAAAGAAGTATCGAGTCCTCTCTCCCATTTTCAAAGGGAAACGCGCGGCCAAACTCCGTCCTGCACTTGTTAATAGAACATCTGCCGCCCCCCTTTCTTTTTCAGGCTCGAGCAGCACAGAAGGCCAACCAGCGGTAACACGCCTTAGAAAGTTTAGAAAGGGGGGAGGGGAGGCGAGGGAAGAGAAAAAAAAAGAGCTACTACAGCTCAAACGAATGAAAATTTTAAAAAAATGTTGATGACTCCCCGGCACGATCCGAACGGCTACCTGCACGAAGGGGGCGAGAGACTACCCCACAGGTCGCGCGTACCGCAGACAGGGCCGCTGGCGCACTTCTACATCTCCATGCGTTTTTCCCAGCACGGAGAACGCCACATTCAGGACTGCATCACGCGGTCACACAGTGCTCACACACGCGTGTCCGGCGCGGAGATGATGAGAGGGGGTGTTGCTATTCGGTTCATTCAACCAGCGGTGTCGTGTCCAGCAACTTTGGTGGAGAAGGAGCGAAAATGAGAAAGGGGGGAGAGAGATGCCTCTTCGCTTTCTTTGCCGGATTGACAACGTACAAAAAGAAAGGGAGAGGGGGAACGAGAGAGAAAGGGAGGGCCGTAAAGGAAGAAATGTAAAGGATTTGTGAAGAAGAGAAAGCGAGGCGTGCAGAAAAGAGTTCAGACGCGACGCGAAGACATCGCAGAAGAGCGAATGTTGAAGAAAAGAGTATGGGAAGGTGATGAATATTGGAGAATGGAAGGGGGGGTGCTACCAAGTAAAATCAGCACTGCTGGTATGTTTGTCTGGCTAAAATTAAAGTACAGAAGAGGGAAGAAGGCGCGGTGCATACTCAGCTGCCGCACTCTTGACAATCCACACTTGTAACACTTCGTGCTCAGCTACTTCTACGTCCCGGTGCTGCCCCAGTCACACGACGTCGTCCCTTCACGGCAATGTGCCCTCTCCCTTACGATGGCTTGTTTCGTTCGGTCTCTTCCACACGGCGTGGGGCCATCCTGTAACGCTGACGCGAAAAATCGGACATCAGAGCTTTTATGCTCTGTGCCGATCCATTTCTTCATTTTCCCTCACATGAGACTGTTCGCCGTCTTCCCAACAAGCGGGGCCTTCGATGGGTACCGTTGTGTACAGAGACCCTTTTCCATCTCCCTCGCTCCCAAAAAAAATAATTGCCATTTACGACGTTGCCCACGACGTCAAAAGCCGCTATTCCTGCGTCCTTCCCCGCACCCCGTTGGCGGTAGAGCGGTGGAGAGGGTGAGGAGAAGAGCACTAACGGCATCTTCTTTTTCATCGTGCCTCTCCCTTCACACACATGGGATTGAATGTGCTACAAAGCGTCGGTATCAAAGGAGAGAGAAAACGCGCCACGATAGCGGTTGTCCTTATCCTCGTCCCTTCCCCTCAAAGTACGGTGAGCTGCCTGCCAACGCCCATATTGGAGGACAACTTTAGCAGCAGTACCCATCAGAGAGGGATTACCAACTTCGTCATGAGAGAATCCCGCAGTTATCGTTAAAGAAGGAGATAGCGAAGAAGAATGGGGGCTACAATGCAGGAAGAGACGCATCACTTGGAAGGGCTGGCGGTGAAGCGTAATACAAGATTACTGTGTGCTCTGCAACGGATGTCTCGAGAGGCAGAACGTGGTGGAGAGACAGAGAGAAAGATGGGGTCTCTATGAATTGCGGACTACGTCGTGTACAGCTACGCACGATATTACAGCAGCTCCTCCATCACCGTCGCTCATGGTGTCAGTAATCTGTGCCTTCCATCAGTGTGATGCTGGGGGTTGTTGCAGAAACTCCGGCGTCTAGACGGAGAAGCGCTAGGATAGCGCTGTTCAAAAGATGAGAGAAGTCATCGAGATCGGGAAAAAAAGAGGGGGGATGGAAGCGAGAAAGACCTACATAGAATGGCTGAGCGTTGGAGGATCGTGCGAAGGGATCCTTCACAAATCACCCGATGAGGTCATCACCACATAACCGACGTCGAGGAAAGCGATCGTGAAGAAGAACGCTGGTGGGGAGTACACTAAGGGAGAAGTCAGAAAAAAATAAGCCTACCAAGGGGGTCTCCCAGGGATGCCAGCGAAACAGAGCACAGAGAAGCCTTTCCTCAAACCAGTCGTGAAACACTCCATCCTGCGGAGAAGGAAACGGTGCGTGTGGAAGAGTTGTTTCCCAATCCGGGGTGCCACTGCCGCAGAGGCGCGGCACCCCGTATTCTCCAAGGCAGTCCTGCCTGCGAACACCGTCGATTTCTCTGTTCGCCCTGAAGCACCTCGTGAGGCTCTGAGAGGCAACGGCATAACAAACACTTTTTTTTGGTAATTGTTATATGTATACTTATAGATAGGTCGGGGTTTCCAACGCTTTCTATTCCGTCACCTCGCGAGGTTCGCCCACGTGATGAGAGGAGGGAAGGAGGGGGCGGTAGAGGAAGCGAAAGAGAGTGGAGTGAGTTGAGGAGGAGTCCCCCACACACATCACCATGGAGGGCGCACATGTGAGCAAAACTTGGAACTACCACCAACGGAAAAAGAAAAAACAAATGAAGGCAAGAGAGGAACTGGCCATACATTACCGAGACTTATATGTATTTATCCCTCTTTTCACGGATGAAGGGAGAGAGAGAGAGAGAGAGAGCCAACTCAACGTTCATGACAGAGAAGCAAAAAAAATTATAATTCTTTTCGGAAAGAAAAAAAAGAGGGGGCTAAGGAGACAGAACAAAACATAAGAGACAAGAAAAGGAAAACATTGCGAGAAGAAGGCAGGGGAGGAAAAAGTGACGAGGCGCAGGTGAGAACCCGCACCTATAGCAAGACGGCTGCTCTACTCCACCCTTCCTAAGCAAAAGTTCACCTCAAAGGGAAATAAAATGTATGATGAAAAGAGAGAAGCGAGAACGCGAGAAAAAAAAAACTGGCCGACACCACGGAAGGAAGAAGGCTCTCGTGAGAGGGAAACTTCTTTCTTCTTTCTGTGCACTGAACCGCGATACCACACCTGCCGGGTTGAGTAAGGGGAGTCACGATGAAGAAGAGAGGAGGGAACTGAAGCCAACGTGACGACAATGCAAAACGGGAAAGCTCAAAAATTTTCACAACAACAGAGGTGCGTCGGATTCACGGAGCATCCTCATCGCGCATGATCGGTGGGATTTGAATGATGCGTGCCGTTCCTCCCCTCCCCATTGGCGACGACCTTCCGTTACCCTGCTGCGCACGATGACGAAAATATATCATTCGCACGTCAAACGACTTCCCCAACAGACGTGAAAAGCGAAAGCGCACCAGCTATATTTAAAAAACTGAGTACATCGATGTTCCATCAAGGGCAAAGACCACACAGCGTCAAACCCAACTCCTACGAAACCTATCGACTACTATTCCTTGCACCACCGGCACCATTTTCCACTTCCGCTACATCTCCCCCGGCCATGGAAGACAACGAAAAAAATCATATACATTAGGAAGATGTCGGGGCAGCGAAAGTCATCGGCTTCACGTTATCCACATGGAAGCGGGCAGACGTGCATTTCTTGATGTCGTCCACCGTCAGGCCCTCCGCGATCTCCTTCAGCACAAGCTGCTTGTCGATCACGTCGAACACAGCCTTCTCCGTGATGATCCGCGTCACGCAGTTCAGACCAGTTAGCGGCAGCGAGCACCTCTCCACAACCTTCGATTCACCTCTCTTGTTGCAGTGCGACATCGTCACCACCACGCGGGAGCCACTTGCCACGAGGTCCATGGCGCCACCGGGGCCCTTGATGAGCTTCCCAGGAATGCCCCAGTTCGCAAGGTCACCGTTCGCCCCTACCTCCAACGCACCCAGCATCGTCAGGTTCATGTGCCCGCCGCGGATCATCGCGAACGACGTCGCGCTGTCGAAGCATGCCGCGCCAGGCAAGAAAGAGATCGTCTGCTTCCCCGCGTTGATCCAGTCCGCGCTCACCTTGTCCTCCGTCGGGAACGGTCCCATCCCAAGAAGCCCGTTCTCCGACTGCAGCGTCACCGACACGCCCGCAGGGATGTAGTTCGCTGCCTCCGTGGGGATGCCGATGCCCAGGTTCACGTACATGCCGTCCGCAAACTCCAGCGCAGCACGGCGCGCGATCTTCTGGCGGTCGTCGTTCGGGTCCACGCTGCTCGCCTTAGCGCCGCTCCCCGACACCGTGCGGCTCTCGATCGGCACCTCGTAAGACGCCTGGACGACGTGGTCCACGTACACTCCAGGCAGGTGGACGTCGTCCGGATGGATCTCCCCGTTCTCCACAACTTGCTCTACCTCAGCGATCACGCGGCGGCCGCACTGCGCAGCAGGCACGTTGAAGTTGCGCGCCGTCCCGCGGAACACCAGGTTGCCGCTCTTGTCCGCCTTCAGCGCCTTCACAATCGCGTAGTCCGCACGAATCGTCGGCTCCAGCACGTACCACCGGTCGCCAAACTGGCGCGTCTCCTTCGGCTCCGAGATGACGCACGGCACACCCTCCTTGTCGTACCGGATGATCTGCCCACCCGTCTGGCGCTGCGTGCCGTATGCCGTCGCCGTGTAGAACGCCGGGATACCGGCACCGCCAGCACGCATGCGCTCCGCCAGCGTGCCCTGCGGCACAAACTCCAGCTCCACGTCGCCCTCCAGGTAGCGCTTCGTAAACACCTTGTTCATGCCCACATACGAGCAGCACATGCGACGGACCTGCTTCGCCTCGATCAGCCTGGCGAGCCCGAAGCCATCGATACCCGCAGAATCGGTGAAGAGGGTCATCTCCTTCACGCCCTTCTTGCACATGGCCTGGATGACAGCGTCCGGCACACCGGCGCAGCCAAACCCACCAACCGCGACGGAGATGCCATCCTTCATGTCAGCGACAGCCTGCCCGAGGGGCACCACCTTGTTGAGGCCGGCACACCGGCAGAAGGTGCGGCGAAGCATGATGAACAGCTAGAAGAAGAGAAAGGGGAGAAGTAGAGAGAGAGAGAGATGTGTGTGATGACTGAGAGATAGTGGAAGATTTGAATTGTTGGAGATGCTCTACTGCAGAAGTGGAGCTTCACGAAAACAAAGAAGAGGAGTTACACACACACACCTAAAAAAAAATCAGGGAGGAAGTGTGGAAGGGACGAGGGAAGGGGAAAATAATAAAAGAAACAGAGGCCTATGTTTTGATTGAGTGTGATACCGGACGATTTCTGTTGCGTGGGGAGGGAGGAGCGGGCTGATTCACGCGGGGTTCCTGTACGGGAAGAAGAAATGTCGGAAGGGGGTGAAGAGAGGGAGCGTGCAGGAAAAAGAAAAAAGCCGAAAGGAAAGGAGAGTAGCGTTTGGTGTAGGAGCTAATGCTGCGTGTTTATCTTTTGAAAAGCGGAATGGCGGATCAGTCGAAGGAGGCAGGAAGTGAAAGAGAGAGAAGGATGAGAGAAAGAGAAATACGCGTTATCACAGAGCATGCGAAAGAAGAGAGTGTGTGCGTTGCTGAGGCTACGAGTGCTTCTCGTTGAGCAACACAACTAGGGTGCGAAGGTCCACTTGTAATATTTGGTGTGTAAGGAACAAAAAAGAAGGTTTGAACTCTATTTCAGAAACGCACAACGCAAAGCCATGCGGTCATCACGAGTGCTGATCTCGGGATCAGTACCTAGGATGTTGAGTGATGTAGATGAAGGGGGGACGTCTCTTTTCAAACGGTCGTGCTCCGATGTAGCAGCACCTAACTAGCTAGACACTAGAGTAACACGAGCGGTTCTGCCTCAGGGATGGGGGAGGCGAGAGGCGTTCCTTCGCGTTGGGACCTTTTGCTTTTCACCTCGCCCCCCTCCCCTATATCCTCTCTCTTTGTATCAACCCCCAAAGACACCTGGGGCTTCAGCACTTGTGCGTAGTGCAGCATCGATGGAGGACTCAAGAGAGTAGATCGCCACGGGATACCCACCGCCCTCTTCCCTCATTCGCATGACCGGAGTGATCGCGCGAACGCAACAGTTCAACAACATTTCCGGCTTCTCCGGTAGCACAACTTTCTCTCTGTGTGTCGATCAGCCTCAGCGGTATACTATTGCACCGGTCATAGAGTTCTTCGGCGTCGCCCATACGCTCCCCGCGATGGCCGCCTCTAGCACCGTACGCGGCGGTTGCGAGGTGGCCGCGCTGCTGCGTGAGGCTGGTGGGAGGGATGGGCAGGCCTCGTCACGCGCATCGGGCAAGGCACCATCTCGAAATGCCTTACCAGGACCGGAAGGGGCGGCCGTGCCACGCGGCAAAGTTCCGTACTGTAATGACTTATCCTCAACAAGTACGCACCGCGTTCGCACTGCTTGTAACTCAGACTCGACAGTCCGAAAGACCTGATCGACAGTCCTCACGATGCGTTCCTGCCATTCCTGCAGGCATCGTCGCTGACGCACTTCGTGAGCATCCTCCATATCTCGCAGGTTTTGCAGGATCTGAGAGACGTTGCGAAGCTCCTGCGCCGTCGCCGTAAGGCGGGTGAGGCCCTCCTGCAGCGGCGCCGACCCCAGTGAGGCCACTCGATATGTCTCTCTTTCAGAGCGATGGGCTGATGGGTTGGGTGGTGAGAGGGATAAGCGGTCGCTCATCGCCGCGGAAGTCAATCGTCCTACAACGGCATGAGGGGAGGCGCTTGTGCTGGACGGCCGCATCTTCAGACGTGGTGGAGATCCCTTTGCAATTTTGAAGTGCGACACCTCCGAGGAGCACCGCGGGTTCGGCGACGGTGACGTAGAAGTCAAACCTTCCAGCTGAGACGCCGTATCGCTCCTTGCCTTGTACCGCCCAAGGAGACCCTGCATATCCGTGTAGACCTCGTCTTCCTTCTCAGTACGGTGCGGTACTTTGTGCGCAGCTTCGAGATCTTTAGGGATTGTTGGAGCGGCATCACGGGGGGAAGAGGAAAGCGCCGTGTCAGCGTGCGTTAGCCCTGCCGTTGTGGACCCCCGCCTGATCTCGACAGCCATCGTTCCGTTCGTCAGGATCTCTTTCGAGGTACAAGGTGAGGTTTTATGCAAAGCTCCGTGGTTCTCGTCCTGGGAACGAGATCTAAGCAAGGCCGAGCTGAAGAGATGAACAGCGGCCTCAGCGCGAAGCGCAGCAGCCTGAATGGCGCGGAGAAATCGGAAGTCGAGCAATTGTGGAATGAAGCGATTGAGCTGCGGTGTTGATGTTGTCCAAGACACCGTGGCACCTGCTTGCGGGGGAGTCGAGTACATCGCGACGCAAGGTGGCGCGGTGTCGCCATCACCAATTTCGCACCGTGGCTGACCTGGAGATCGATTCTCCGTCGATAGCGACGCTCTTCCTTCCTCCCTAACCGAACCCGAAGAAATTGTTGAAAGAGTCGGTCTCTTCAAAGCGATCCCTGACATATCATCCACTGCATCGCGGACAAGTCGCCGGATGTCCACACGCACATCCCGCAGTGCCTTAGAGATCTTCTCAAGTTTAGACACGCCCTGAAAGGAGGCGCGCAGCTCTCGCACTTCCTCCTCGAGCTGAGCGATAAAATTTCGGTGGTAATGCCGCTCTCGATTGAGCTGGGCAACCATGCAGCTCGGTAGCGCAGCTTCCCCACTCTCTGGAGATGACAAAGTCTGGAGGCCCTCTGGGGTGACGGTGTTAACGCCAACCGATACACGTCCGAGTGTCGCACCACCGTATGTACGGCGCAGTGGCGAAGGATCAGCAACACACACCTGTGTTCCGACATCTTTTGTGCGATCCAGCAGAGGCTGTGGTTTGTTCTGCGTCTCGGCAAGACGGGCGCGCAGTTTTTTTAGTTCGGTAACTAGCGCCACATTTCTAGCAGATACTTCCATCTCAAAACTCCCTACGGCACGATCCACCGCTACGTGAAACGCCTCTGAGAAACGCATCAGCGCGCTCTTCATCTCACTCAGTCGACGCCGATAGTACAGCCGCCCTGCGTTTGACAAGTGGGCTGATGTCATTCCGGAAAGCGAAGCGATGGGAGACGACCGCCTCTCCTCCAGGTCATACCGCTCCTTTGATATAGCCACTGATGGATTGGCGGACGCGGTGCTGGGCTCCACCTCCGATGCACCTCTGGGGGTGGGTGTCAAGGAAAAAGTAAGGAGGGCCTCCGCTGGTTCCTGAGAGCCCAACTCGTAATGCCGCATCACCGCCTCCACAGTCCGAACAATCTCTGCCTCGTCTTCTGCACCTGGAGACTCTTTAGCAGGAGGAATGAGTTGCGTAGAGGTCGGCGATGTACAGCCGCGCTCTCCCTCGGCGAGAGATTCAGTGTCTGGAGAGGCTCGATCCACTGCTGTTGCTTCTGCAGAAACCTGACGGTTTGCTGCAGCTTCCTCAAAAGATACTATAGTTGTGCAGAGATGCCCGAACACTTGCTCGGTGATCGCCACCCGCTCCTCCGCTGCCCTCAGCCTTCGTAGGTGTTCCATCCGAGACGTATCAGCTCGCTCGTGCTCCGTTGCCCGTACCTGCTCTGCAGCGATCATCAAACCCGCCTGCTTCTTCTCTGCCGCGCTGTGCACTTCCTTTACGCAACCCAACTGCATTTTCAATTCGAGTTGCTGCACCATCGAGTCCCGGAGCTCTTTTTGGACTTCCGTCAACATCTTTCGGAGGGTTTCGACTTCCTGTAAGCTTTCGTGCTCGTTTTGTTGGGGCTGAAGCGTTGCACCCTGATACGTTTCATCACCGGGCTCCGCGTGCCGCGCTCGGTTTTGATCCGTCTTCCCAGGAGCATGAGTTTCTCTCTGGCAGACTTGATTCCCCACAGATATTTTTACAGCCGCCTGCTGACGACAACGGCGTTCGAGCTCCTCGTGAATGCGCAAAAGTTCATCGAGCCTTTGCCGCAGCTCCCTGTTATCTTCCGTGACTCGCTGAAGCTGGAGCTGGAGTCGATGATTCTGGCTGTCGTGCGTCTCTGTCAATGCGGCCTCGTGAAACCTCCTACGATTGAGCGCATCTTGTGGAAGCGATTCTTCTATGCAGGTATTGACAGCTTGAAACCCATCCTGCATTGGGGCCGATACCTCTCGCGATGAGGAGCCCTGCGTCGTCGTAGCTGCATCAGCAGTGAGATGGCCGGCATTCAAGCAGCTACTGCTGCTTATAATCGGAAAGGATCGCACGCACACCTCATGTCCATTCGCGTTAGCTGTAGGGTTAGACGCACCGGCTGATGGCATTAAGCGCCGCAGTTGTGTGGCTTCCGATGGAAACGGGTCTCTTACCTCCACAACAGCCTTTTCATCTATAGAAATGTTCTCATCGCCGCTGTTGCCCTTACTCCTTGCAGTCTCAGGCTCTGCCAATGATCCAGTAGCCGATGCATTCGGTTGCCCCCACAGAGCGAGCTCAGCGAGAGGACTAGATGAGCAGGGGGATGAGGTGGTAGTACGACGCAGTAGATTCAATTCGAGAGGTTGCACTGCCGCTGAGGCAACCTCTATCGATGTCGGGCTAGATGTTCGAGTATCAGCTGTATCTTTTCTCGAGGGGGGCCGGGCTTCAACACCGGGGTGGCGGGTGCAAATCTGTGTGTGAAAGAGAAAGGGTGTCTTCTCCCCCGTACCTTGTGTCATCTCCGTGTTATCCAGTCTCTCAACAGTCGACCTGTTCCGCTTCGTAACGACACCAGCAGTTTTCCACGAAGGTTTATTCTGTTCCGAGACTTCACTTCGCCTAGTATGATACCCTGTCGTCTCGATGATGCCCGAACCTATCCCGTCGCCAGCGTTCAATTCGGTGCTTCCGTGCATCAAACACCACTGTGCTCCCTCTGCGAGTGATGGCGATGGAGGAAACACAACACGACCTTCCTCATTCACCTCATCCGGCGGTGACGATGCAGGAGGAGTAGGAAGTGTGTCATCTCGAGCATCGTAAGTAGGCCGAGGAGAAGTCATCAGGGAGGTGCTGTCAGCGGAGACGGGCGACTGGCACGGTGAAGAAAATGAAGCCATGCTCGTAACTGCAGCGACAACGGCGCAGCTTTCACGCGACGTTCGTTGGGTGCAGTGTTGGGAAGCCAAATACGTGTCGCTTACGCGCAGCGCGCACGGCAACTCCAACCCCCACCAGCGATAGAACCCGTGCAGACCACTGCAGCAGCCGAAAGCAAACAGTGAAAAAAGAAAGTGATTCCTCCTACGCGGTGCCCGCCACCACATCGACCACTACAAAAAATGTACCAAAGGGATATGTATCAGCGAAAAAAGTCCCACAATGGAGATGAGCGCGTGAACCGGCGTGTTTTTCGTGCGCGCTCCAGGTTGTATCGGAGGTGTCTTCCCTTTTCTCTGTCGAAGAAAAATCTCTTCGTGTACAGTACAACTCATTCACTCTCCACACCAACGCACGCCCTCACACACAGAGAGAGAGAGATACAAAAAGCAACCGAAAAAATTACTGCGCGCGCATGCGAAAGAGAGCGGCGTACTTTCCCCACCCATTCCAATGCAAAATCGAGGACGCAGCTCTCACACACGTTATATATCTATATAGGTGTCTGTGCTACTCTCTCTGTATGCTTTACCCCCACCAATCTCTCGTGAGACTTCCACGAACAGAAGACTCGCTGTGAGGTGGCTTCACGTCCGTTCTCTGTAAAATGCACAATTCCTGTGTATGAGAATAGGCCTGTACTGTTGTGAACGGTATTGCCACTTGTCTTTCGTGAAATTAGCAGGAGAACAAAAAAAAATAGGTGCCTTAAAAGATCGAGTTATGGTGTCCGAGTTTCGACGTCCACCATTTCCAGGAGTGGGAAGGGGGGGGGGGGCGGAGAGAGTTCGTTGGCTCTATTAGTTGACCAATAAAAGAAGAGATTGGTCTTTTACATCAACGAAAAAAATATTTATGAAAGATATTCTAGGATGTGGTGACGGATCTAAGAGAGTGCAGGTTACTGACACGCTTACCGATGTATGAAGGAAGACGAAGGATAGAAAAAGGGGGGCTGCAGATTTGCTTACGTTTGTGCTAAAAGTCGCAATATCACTTTGACGTCTCTTCACCAGCGCCTTTCGCTCGCTCTCTCTCTCTTCACCGTAGAGTGGGAAAGATCCGTCTCACTGAGCTCTCGAACACAGAGGTGTCCCCGCAGCGGATGACCGCAGGCATACCGACACCTCGAATTGGAGATGCACGTAAAAGAGAAACCGTTTGCGCTCAGTTGTCGCCGTTGCTCTGAGTCTACTTCAAAAGGAGAACAGGCGCACAGAGAGATAGAGCCCCTCCTGTCGTTACGGTAACGGAGAGAGGGCACACTCGTTGGGCAAAGGAGCGTATCTCAGCGGCGCGTCCGATGATCAGTGTGGTGACCTAAAGCAGAGCGCTCTAATCACTGGGCAACAACGTTATCACGAGTTGAGAAATGGAAGGGAAGAGTGGCAGGATGGCAAAACGATAGCGAAGGTGTACGGGCTCGAAAGGAAAGGAGAAACATGAAGGCACGGTGGAAAGCGATGGGCATAAAGCTTTCTTTTTCGTGCACACTTTTACGGATCGGGTAATGGGATTAACGTCAAGTGAGTTCTCCCCCCCACTCCTAAGGAGGGGGGGGGGGCGGGGCAAGCGACGTCTTCCTCTCGCGTACAGCTAAACCTCTTCCCGTTCGAAGTGAACAAGTACTCTCTTTTAATTTTCCTCAACTTCTCCAGTGGACCATCTCGTGCCGTTTACGTGCGGGCTCGCCATGTGAGGGAGCACATCCAATTTTACCGTAGCTCTGGGCAACAATTCTCGCAGAACTGAAATAAAAAATATCCAAGCGAGAGGAAGAAACAACAAATTGCAAAGTTCTTTCCTTCCCCCCCCACGGACGATCGAAACCATTTTTGATTCACTCGCGAAGAGTCACGCCACGATATCTGCGCTCCCCGCCAGTATTCCTCCTCCAACCATTTCGCCAGCTCTTCCCGCGGTCATCGCGAAGATGTGACGCCGGTCGTGATCCTATGGGCGACCGTATCGCATTTGGGTCACCTCTGGGCCACTTTTTGTCGCTGAAAACACTATGCCATTTGGCATCGTCACACAGACACACATATGCAGTCTAGAAGTCCCACACACCTTCGGAGCTTTCCACATTGAGTTCAGGGCCAGCGAAAGGGGAAGACGGGCCGTCCGAAATTCTCTGGGTTTGGAAGGGAGACTGGAATGAGTGACCCAGCACCGAAGAAAAAGATGATGCGGCTACAGGACTGGCCTCTGAGAGACGCGTACACCGAGAGGGAGAAGTCCTCGATCGCGTTGGCTCCACTACTCTTTCATCGCCGCACACACACATAAACGCACGATGTAAAAGGGCTATGCAAAGGCGAGAGTAAAATTGAGTTGCACTGCTTCGTAAGCTGCGGCTTACTTTCCTTCTTATTTGTTCGCATCTCATCTGAGATACTTGGCCATGGGCCATCTTCAACTCCCTTTCGAAATGATGGATAGGATCGTACCTCGGGTCCACCTCCTTGAGCGAAGTAAGTGGAAGACGGAAGAACACACATCGTCGCCATGCGACCAAACTATATTTTCCCTTCATCCACGACGCTCTCTTCCTCCACATCAGCATCACTGAGCGTCTCTTCCTCCCCCTCTTCACCTTCCTCCTGAGCCACGAAGTTATCATCCTGATGGGTGGCACCAGCGGGTTGATGGGCGTCACCCATGCTCGGAAAGGTTCCCTTGACAGACAGCAAAAGCATTCGCTCCGTGAGATAGGTGGTGCTTTCTCTGCCCCGAATGGACACGGCGTTCCTCTCCACAAAATGTTGACGGGGCGGTACATCAAAGTGCGCTTCCGCAATGCACTGCAAGAAGTGGTACAGTGGAAGTTGAGGCTCCAGCGCAGAAACAGCGCTACCACCGTGCGTGAGCACTACCACGTAGTCCACAGTATCTTCCACCTGCGCAGCTGCGTTGCCTGGAACGCCTCCTCCTCCTCCTGAGCTCATCCAAGATGGCTTTCCATTCAGCGTCGCGGGGGAACCCGCCACCGATGTGGCAGGAGCGTTAGTCCCTGCTCTCACATTTGTCAGCGGAGCCTGACTGCGGATGGAGAAGTCAGCGCTGGGTTGGGCCGCCAAACGCACCTGCGGCAATGCGCACGACAAGATGAGAGGGCGTGAAGCCGTTGTGGCGGTTCGCCCATTGTGCCGGCTCCACGAAAGCGTAAAGAAAAGCCGCTCCGCCAGTGCAGAGAGCCGGCGCATTGTGCAGAAACTCTCAAGCGTCGGTGAGATCTTTGAAGGGTCCGTTGGTAGGGCGTAGTGAATTCCCGTGCTGCTCTGCACATTCCCAGGCTGCATCAAGGAGCTCGTGGCGTCGGCGACGGCTTGCTGCAGAGACAGCGCGGCGGCGAGAGCCTCGTGAAATGGCTTCTCGTTCGGGTCCATATCCAGGATCGCACGTGCGCGCCAAAATTGGTGCCTCTGAAACTCCGCGAGTCGACGTTGTGCTATCGCTGTCCGTCCTTCTAACGTCATCTCGGTGGACAAGTCCTCCGACGATGCGACGACGTAGAGAGAGGCCGGCGGTACCACAGCCATCTCTGCTGCAAACAATTTGCACGCGTCGAAGGTAGAGACCTCTGTGCTGTAACCGACTTTTCGAGAGACACATCGTATTTGATGGCGATATCCAAAAATGTTGCCTTTGGCGTTCATCAAGCTCTGAAGCTCCTGTAGCACGCGACGGAGAGCGTCTTTACCAGCGTCCGCCGGAACCTCACGCCACGGCCGTTGCGCCATCGCCATCGATAAACCACAGCGACTCGCCAGCAGCTGGCTTAAGCGTGGGCGGCCGTCTTCCACATGATGTAGCTCTAACGCGCTCGCCACAAGGGGGTCGTACCAGATAGCATCCCAAAGAGTGGAGTGACGCAGCAGGTAAAGCTGTTCCTCTTCGCGGTTGCTTAGCTGCATGCTGTTCGTGGAAGCCTGGTGATAGCCGTTGACGGCTTCTTCGGTACGGTCCCGCAAGGCTGCTCGCCGCACGCTTTTCTGGAGTGAGACCGCCTCCTGAAGTGGCGCCATCTCCACCAAGTACGTACCGTAATCGATGAGTCGTCGCATATACAGATCGCACACCCCCACAGCGGCATGCCACAGTAATGCGTCGTTGAAGCGGTGCAACAGGACAGAAAGCTCGTACATCTCAACGGCACTGCTCCGTCCTGAGCCTGTACACGCATAATATAGCGCCTCTAGATGGGTAGGGATCACGCATTCCGCATCCCGCCAGTCAATGCGTTCTTGACTTTGAGAAGGAGTCGCATCCACATCATCGTCCGTGCCGTCGAACTCGCTATGGTCGTCATCCTCCTCGTCCTCGTTGCTCAACCATTCCGAAGATTCTTCACTGTAGTCACCATCTGCATCGGGTGCACGCTTGTCACGCAGTCCTCCCTCTCCCGGTCCTTCATCGGTCTCATCGTACTCGGTGCGCTGACGTCGGTGGTGACCACTGGTGGAGGGACGCTTCATGTGATCTTGACGCTTCGTGACTTCCCAGCGACGACGACGTCGTCGCCGCTTGGCTTCTTGCAGCCGCTGCTGGCGAAAGAAAGCTTCCACATCGTTCACAATACGCTCGCTGCCCCAAATAACGAGGCGATCATCATCCATTTTTCGCAGGTTGACCAGGTGAAAAGGTCGATATGAATCCAGAACAATGACGACATGGCGGGTAAAATCGAAAAAACTCTCCACAGGGACCGTAGCACCAAGGCCTATGAGCACGAACAGGTCGTCGACAAGAGGACTGCCGTCTCCGTTACGTTCGCTATCTTGTGCGTAGTTCGTCTGCTCAACGAATGATTTGACGTCATCATAGGAGGTGATGGGATGCAGCTTGAAAGGCAGCAGGAAAACCTTCATGAGGTACGTGAGACTGATAGAAGCCGCGGCCGCGTCAGCGCTGGAGGCAACAAGGATATTCACTGACTTTCGCGTCGCCGCGAAGTAGGTGGAGATACGCTCCCAAGGCTCGGGGACGCCGGAAGTGGACGACATCGTTACGTGATTTCTTTGCACCGCTGACAAGAAGGACAGCAAGCGCCAGGAAATCTTAGGTTCAGCGAAATATAGATAAGAAGCGCAAAGCAAGAGCGTAAAAGGGAGAGGAGGGGGCCCCGCGTCGGTCGCAGAAGCGACAAAGTAGCTTACGCGGCAGAAAATCTCTAGTGGCCTGTCGGGCTCTCAGCCAACGTTTTCCTAGGAAGAGGGGAGAAGGAATATGCGACTTGCCATAAACCAAACAATTGAAGATACTATAAGCAACGATTTGAGTTGGCTATGCGGCCGCGTAAAGATTAGGAGGCAGGTTTTATGCGGGGAGCACTCAAACACACCGATACCCCAGAATACACATATATGTGTGTAAGTGGGCCCGAGTGAGCACCAAATCTATTCCTGACCTTCAGAAAAAAAGACAGCTTCTTCACTAAAAAAAAATATGTGCGTGCGTTAGGGAATAAGAGAGGCGGAGGGACCGTCTTGAAGTGCAGATCTGGCCGCCAGAGGTGAAGCAGCAGAAGCGCTGAGAAGGTGAAGGTTTACGAGGGAAGTCCAGTAGAAAGGTTTGGAAATGACTCCTCTCGCTCGCTCGCTCTCCCCTCCCCCCCTCGATTTAGAAAAGATCGATGTAAAAATTCTATAAATTTCTATCAGAGGTAGATATGCGTGCCAAACTGGGGCAGAGACGGGTCGGGCTAGAGTCGCTGGTTGCAGGCACCTTCACCCAACGTCGAAGATCACCGTACTTCTATCGACCGCTCTCAATCGATGTATCTATGTATGTGTATGTGTGAGTCTTTCAGGCAGTTGATTCGTCGAGGAGGGCAAAGCCAACGTCGGAAAGAAAGAAGAACGGCTGCGAGTGCGGTTCTTCCACGGTATGATGCGTGTGCATCCAGCAGCGGGTCTCGTCCAACCGCACCGTCACCACCACGCAGCAAGGTAGCCTGCCGGGTACCTTTACAATCAAAGAGAGAGAGAGAGCGTTGCTCGGTGCGTTCTGGCCAACGAGCAGAAACTGTAAAAGGGAATTTTTCTTTTCAAGTGTTTCTGTTTATTCCTCATCGGAAATGCCCCACCAGCAGTGGTCAAAAATAAAAATACAGGTACGCCAAAAAGGAAGAGACGAGATCAAAGAGACGAGATGAAATGTCAGCGAACGACAAAAGAAATTCAGAGAAGGAGAGAAAAGTGGAAGTTTTTTCATAAGAAACCCCTCAAACGCTCAAAAAGGAATCCCAGCAAGATTGCAGGGAAGGGACACGATAATAATCGGAGGAAATGACTCGGTGGATCACATTCTGCCCCTCCCTCTCCCCCCCCTACGTCTCTCACAACGGACTCGACAGCGTGAGCGATATGTTCTCTCCATTCTACAGAGCTGCTTGAGACGGGCGCAGCACGGTTAATGGGAGGAGGTCGCTCGTCTCTACTCCAAAGATTGAAAGAAAGATAGGGGCCAAAGGTTGAGCAACGAGGTAACGCGGTACCTGCAACAGTGGGGAAACAGGAGCGTCGATACCCTCTCGCCGGGGAAAGCCGCGCGCCATGGAGGTCTTTCTGTAGCGTCGGTGTGTTGTTTTGTAAAAGAGAGTTTGGAGGAGGCGCGTCAGGGTACACACACAGAAGCCTAGGCACCTTCATGGGAGTTGCTATCATGGCTGCAAGGAGACATGTAGTTCACCTTTGTCGATTCCAACAAGACACACACGCCTATATATATATATATAGGTGGGGGAGAGGGGGGGGAGTGGGGGCAGCCACTCGGAGGGGCGAACATGTGAAAAACAAAACGATAAAACGTTCGCAGGAAAAGGGGGGACGGATGCTCCACCACGCACTCTCACATGGCCTCGGAGGAATGCGATGTGACAGTGGCGAGAAAGAACGGCTGTAAGGGGCAGGGAAGAAAAAAAAAGGTTTGCCCAGAAAGAGAGAGATGAATACGCACGCCTCTGCGTGTTACCATGAAGAGAGGTGAGAGAGCGAGAGTGTGGGGAGAGACGGCCACCAAGAAGCCAACCAAACTGAAGCTGGTAAGCTACACGCATTTTTTCTTCCGGTATAAAGGCACACCCACTGCATCAAACGCACAAACACTCCAGTCTACTCACCACAGGCTCGAACTGGACACACACAGCGAGAGACGCTCCCGTCAATGGCCATAAGGGAAACACATGAGAATCGTTTCTTGAATAAGGGTCTGACCAACCGGACGCACGGCGTCATCGAGTCGTTCTTGAACCTCTACAGCTGCGCGATTCACGACGTCTGCGGGAAGAAGTTTCGTTGCAGAGCGTTGCACCGTCATTCCGGTCTGCGTATGTATGCTCCCCTCCCACGCACGTTGTATGGCTCTCTGTCGGAGAACGTGCCAGCGGCGCAGAACACGAAAGAGGCGTGGCGGTGTCACGACATGGAGGAGCGTGTCGCCCGTCACGCGCCCCAAGCGAAAGGTATCGCACATGGAGTCATCCATGGTGGACCAGGACGGTGAAGTATCCTTGCTATCGGAACTGACTCCCGCTGATGGTGGCTGCTCCATCAGTTTCAAGAAAAGAATCACATCCTCGGTATCCCAGAGGGCTGGATCGACGAGCGGAAGGCGCGGATCGCCGTGTGGGCTTCCGAGCGCATCCAGTACCTGCTGCACCACGGGACGAGGGATGCCATGCTTATCCGACGGCGTCGCAGGCAGCGTGTCGCCAGAACCGCAGACTTCCACCGCTGGCGACGAAGAAGGCGTAGGTCGCTGGCTTTGCGGCGGCCCGCGCGTAACCGGTAATCCGCTTGGGAAGTCCGCGGGTGAAGAAGCGCCGCACGACCTAGATGCTGTAGTCGCACCCCCTTGCACTGAGGCCGCCTCAATCTCCATCATAAAAGGCGGCAGCGGAACCCTCTCCTCGACCTCCACCGCCTCTACAGAACCCAACGCTTCCCGCTCCAAGTTGCGCTGTGCCATGCGATCCCGTCCCTCGACACCCTCCGTGGCGAAGAAGGCATTCTCCATGGACGCGGTGAAGTGCAGTCGATCTGTAGCTGGGACGTCCTGCACGTTATTCTGCCCTCCTGTACCGCTAGTGAGTTCGGCGATGTCTGTTCCCATCCCATCAGCCCCAAATTCGTGTTCCACAAACTCCTCGTAGCTCGTGTAGTTTCGCTCCATTATGTGCTGCCGTTGTTGGAGGGCGGCATCGTGCAGCTCCTCAGCGGTGGGGTACCGCCGAGAGACAGGCGTGGCGGATGTTTCGTCTGCCGCCAGGGATGGCGACATCGTGGGAGAGGTATGGCTGCGTAGGCTGCCGTCGGAGGGTGGCGGCCCCACCGCGAAAGAGCCGTGTTGCACCTCCTGCCCATCACGCACCATCTTAACGGACATGCGTCCCACTGTCGCAAGGCGCGCCCATTCTGGGCCAAAGTGCGCCTCCCGCACCTCTCGACTGTCAGCAGCCGTGATGAATGCCTCCTGGTCGACATCCTTCCAGGCCGCGAACATGCTGGTACTGGGATCCTCCCAGCTGCTGCGCTCACCGAAAGGGTCATCGGGGGGGAGGGACCGTGACTGGATACTGACGCGGCTGCACCACAAAGAAGACTTCGCCCGGGTGTCCTCCCTTCTCAGCGGGTCAACGCCGTTCGCGGAGGGGATCAGTCGCCATAGTGAGTTCAGTGGAGTAACAGCTAGACGCCCATTTATGTGCATCGTGTACGGTGACCCCCGCAACGCTCTAGGCAGCGCCGCAGGGATCCTATCAGTAAAAGCCATGGAGGACCTTCCCGTTTTTCTAATGTTTTGGACACCGTACCGTCTCCCCTCTTCGGTCTGTACATATGTATTGAGAGCTCTGGAAGGAGGCGGGGAAGGGCACCACGACAGGAGGATGAAGTTCGAAGGGCCTTCTTTTACTGCTTTTCAGGGTTTAGGAGGGGGGGGGGGGGGGCAAGCGCGAGACGAAGGGGCAAGCGAGGAGAAAAGAACAGACGAGACATTATGTCTATGGCGGCAGTAGTCCCACAGGATGAAGCGCGCGCGCACACACACACACACACACAGCGACTGTCAAACGTTACTTCGTCGATCCGACGACCTGTTTGCGGATCAATACAAAAAACGGCTGTGTTCGTGCATAGGTAGCAATGGACCAGAGTGGGCTGCGTGTAAAGACATCTTCATCATCACCCTTCCGTTCCCTCTCTCCTCCCGCCGCTTCTGTTTCCAGCATCAGCACATCCCCAACTCCACCTTACGCAACCAAGCGCACCATAGGAGAAAAGGCTCAAGACACAGCGTGACACCTTTGGGGACGGAGAGACAGTGGAGATAGCGCATGGTGCCACACCCAGAAAAAGAAAAAGTGATGGGCGGTAAAGCCCATGGAGGAGACAGTGAAAGGTACTCGTTTCCGGGCCCTTCTTTTCTTCTGTTCAACTTCTCCACTATGAGAGCGGTGTCACTCCAATTTCCATCAAGACAATGAGATTTGCCGTCGTGATACTGTTTCTGCATCGGTTGAGGACCTTCTTGAAGTCATCATGGAGGTCTCCTATTTGTAACCTCTTTGCCTGAGAGAGTTCCTACTACCCCGCCTACCCCTCCCAACGCTTCATCATAGCGTTGCAGGGTTGTTTCCTTACACGCGGAACTCCAAACGCTGTCCTGCTTCTCCTTCAGATATCACCAATACTCTACTTCCGAGAAAAAAAGATGACGATGTTTTCAGTTGCAATCGAGAGGAGAAGGCAGAAACACTCCTCCACCCTCACTCTCTCTTAGGATGGTTTGCCACCGGTGCCAAATACAGGAGCAGTAACGGATCCCTCCCCCCTCCCCCCCCCCCTCACATCACGCACGGGCAGCTCTTCGACGAGTTGAGGGAAAAGGGAAAAGGAAGCACAGCATAATAAAGATCCGAAAGGAAAGGAGGACGGGCAGGGGAAGGCGCGACGAGAACGGCCACGCTGAAGATGAAATGGGAGTGGAGAAGGGACAGCGATAGGAGCAGATGCGGGGGGAAAACACATATCGTTTTCCCGAGAAAACTATCCGCATCCCATTTCCATCCCCCCTTTCCCCTCGTCCCTCAACGTCATCACCCGAGAAAAAATGAATGTTGACAGGAGAGAGATGACAGTAACACTTGAAAAAAAGAAAGGAGATAAATGGAGGGGGGGGGGGGGGGTACGAGGACAAAAGGAAACAAAACCACCCGAAAATGTCTTTCCAAAAGAGAGAGTCACACTATCGTCTACGCCGTCGTGCTCCAGTGATCCTCGGTAATCGAATATTTTTAAGGGGAAAAGGCAGACTTGAACGAACAAAAAGTTATCCTGACAAGCGAAGGAAGATATAAATCCACATATATATACATATATATATATATATATATATTATCAAACAGGCAAGTCGAAAACGAAGAACTTAAAAAGGCGTTTTTTATGTTGTTGTTTCGCTGTAGGAGGTTGACCATCGAAGTTACCGCTAACACCGTCCCATTTTGCAATACTCTGCAGAATTTTTTTTGTTTTCCAAAGGAGAGAGCGTCAATGGTCGTGGAAAAGAGAAAGGAGCTGGAGAAAAGGGAACCAACTAAAGAGACCCGATGGATGCCCTGCTGTTCTACAATGCTCGCACGCATGCTCATCTTAGCAGGTCATTGTGTGTGTGTGTGGGGGAGGGGGGGGGGGGGTCATCCTCCTCTTATACATATACATGTATGCGGCTGTGAGTGAATAGTAAGTGGAAGAGAAATAGAACGACACTGCGATACAAGCGAAGAATAGCTTCCTTTCCCTATAGCCAAATATCGGCAATGAACGTTTGGACTTAGCCTCTCCTCTCAACCCCCTCGTTTTACCACGCACCAAAGTGAAAAGGTGGGAGGATATCACTGTTGCGTGTGTAGGGGCGCACTGAGGGGAACGATGGTATCAAAGGGGAAAGACGTGCCTTTTTTTGGTCCGCCGGCGCTGCGAGACAATGGCAACGCGACGGGGAACGCACGAGACGCTCAACGAAATAAAATATGTACAGCAAGCCTCTCAAAAGGTGAGCCTCTGCAAGGCGAGGGGGACATTCCTCGATCCCGTAGATCTTTTTTTAAATACTTCTGACCGTTCCCACGATGTGTGTTCCGTCCTTCGCGCATCATTCTATTCGCTCAACTCTCCCACACATCGCGCTATCCTTTACCGGAAGGTAACCTCGTATCCCGATAAAGGGGGGGCGCGAGATGAAGGCGTCCGCCCTTTGTCGACCTTTAATTTCTTCATTTTCCTGGGAGTAAAAATGGCTAGCTCTGTAATGCAGGTGTGTGCGCGCGCGTGTTTGAGCACTCAGTGAGAAGTAACAGTAGTGGGGACAGGCGAGGAAAAGAGCACGCACCACTCATCCACCTATAAACCTACTTCCCCTCAGGAGCAGCATAACGAAAGAAAGGCGAAAAGCGAAGGCGAGGGGTACCACCGAAGTGATGCACCATATGACCTCAAACAAGCCAGCGAACACCGTTCACTCTCCAAGATGCGTTGACAGCCTAAAAGGAAAGATGTCTCGCGCACGGGTAACCTCCTCCCTCCACCCTCCCCATCTGCGCCCCCTAGGAAACCAAAAAACAAAAGCGACGCAAAACAAGAACGGAAAGAAAAATGTCGGATCCACATCAATAAGAAGGAAAATGTTGAGTGGCGACGTGACGGAGGGCACAAACGTCATCTGGGTGACGATAAAACGAGTACTCTCGTATGTATCCTGTCGAGATTTCTTTTTTTGTGTTGTCTGAGTGGCTACGGAGAACGGTGTATGTGTGTGTGTGTATGTGTATGTGTGTGAAGAGAAGATATGATTGGAGAGATCTCGTTTCTTCTCCCTACCCTAAAGTTTTCCTCATCCGCTCTCCTTTCTCTCCTCGTCCGGTGTTCGCGGATGGGACGGTCACGCCTTGAAACTTGTTTGTGTTCCTTCTTTTTTACGGTGGTTACTCGCACGATGTACGAGGACCTTCGCCGGGCGTCGGTACCGCTGGTCCTGAATCACTCCCTTCCACTCTCTCTCTCTCTCTCACACACGCACACAACCGCGTTCCTTTTTGCAGTCGGTGTGGTGATCAGTGGCTTTCATAGCCGACCGGATGCTGATGATGAAACTTCCACGCGGATGCGATAATCTTATCGATAGAGTCGTACGCGAGCTTCCATCCGAGCACCGCCATCGCCTCCTCTCCGGATGCGACGAGAACGGGAGGATCCCCATCACGGCGCTTCTCCTCCTTCTCCGGTATGGGATGGCCCGTGACGCGGCGTGCTGCCTCGATCACTTCGCGCACCGAGTAGCCCTTGGAGGTACCCAGGTTGAAGGTGGAGAAGAATTTATCTTTGTCGGCCGGCGTCAGCTTCGCCAGGTAGTCCAACGCCAGGACGTGCGCAGAAGACAAATCCTTTACGTGCACGTAATCACGAATGCAGGTACCATCCGGGGTGGGGTAGTCGGTGCCGAAGACGGAGATGAAGTCGTTCACTTTCTTCCGATCGGGATGGTGCTTGCTGTTGAAGGTGTTGATCTTGTCAGCCAGAGGCACGCGGAGGATGAGCGGGATCAGGTGCGATTCGGGTTCATGCGTCTCACCGATGTCACCCTCGGCGTCCGCGCCGCACGCGTTGAAGTAACGAAGGCACACGCTCTTGATACCATAGGCCACTGCGCAGTCTTGCAGCATGTACTCGTCCACCAGCTTTGTCGTGCCGTACGGGCTTTCGGGAAGTCGTTTCGCATCGGGGTGGATGGGCTTCATCGGATCGGGTTCATCCTTAGAGCCCGCTTGGATTCTGGCGTAGGGGTTGCCAAAGAGAGCTGCAGTGCTGGAAAGAATAAGCTTATCGCACTTGAACTTGTGCATTGTCTGCAAGATACGCAGCATACCCACAACGTTGTTGTCATAGTAGCGCAGCGGGTCATGCACGCTTTCTGGCACCACAATGTACGCGCACATATGGACCACGGCATCAATGGGAGAGTACGTGTGGAATACTTTTTCCAGGAAGTCGACGTTGCGCACATCGCCGACCTCCAGCGTAGCAAAACGACGACCGGAATTTTTCACTTCCTCCAGATGAGAGCGCGGATGTTTCGCCAGGAAATTTTCCTCCGTATCAACGTGGGAAGCCGATCCATGGGCAGCCTCGAGGCTGTCGGCGATGATGACCTCGTGAGGACTGTGACGGAGCAGCTCGCGCACGAAATGCGTACCGATGTATCCGGCACCACCACAGACGAGAACCCTCATCCTGTTCGTCACAAGTAAAAAACGAAAGACTGAAGCTTCGAATACACCCGCGTGCACTGCAATACAGGAATATCTAAGGAAACTTTGAAGTGAGTGTTGTTGGTTATGCCAGCTTTGGAAAAGAGCGAGCAGAAAGCAAAAGCGTTCACCGGTAATGTGCAGCCTAACATAACACACATGCAGGGTCGAGGAATGTCACCGCACACGATACGGAATACGAAACAAAAATGGGCGAGGGAAATACATACAAGAAAGGTGGTGGTCCAGAGCTCCCATGCAGTACGCCGGAAAGAAGGCGGTAGTATCGTCGGCCGAAGGGGGAAGGGGGAGATGATGGAGGGAGTGCAGGAAAGGAAGGAGTCCGCAGGAGGAGGGATGAGGGAGCGAGAGAGAAGCTTTGCACTTGAAAAAGGGCGCACAGGATCCACGACGAAAGCGGCGATATTCCAGAAATGTCCTCGGCGTACGACGGAGGTGGCCCTCCTGCGCACACTCCACTCGTCCCGTTACAATAAGGCAGGACCGTCGCTCTGGGGAAAAGACCGTCTCGTGTGCCGCGGCTGGTGGTCATGCCCACTGCCACCGCGACACAGCCTTACGTACTGCTTCCTCGATAGGTCTTGGATGTACAGGAGCTACGACCCAATTCAACCCCCCACACCTGTATCGATATATGGATGTATGTATGTATATATATATATATATACGTGCACCTACACATGTGCGTGTGTGTGTGGGAGTGTAAAGGATTTTTGGTGCACACCTTCCTTGATTCCATCGTGTGTTTCAGCTAGTGATTACTGGAGAGGAGAAGGCTGAGGGAAGGAGAACAAGAAAGGAAGAGAGAGCTGGAGAGGCATCGCACCACTCAAGTATATCACCTCGACAGGGTGATTCGACTGTTTCCTCTCATGTTTGCTCAAGCTGCATCCCTTTCTCCCCTCCCTCCCCCTCGCTTTCCTTGTTCCTCCCCCTCCCAATACCCAATGACCAACATTGGTTCTTGCTGAAAGCGAGAGAACGCGCACACACGCACACACGCACATATATATATATATAATGAAAGAGACACACACAACTACTGGGAAACAAAGGTTCCGTTCCAACAGGAAAAGAGGCTGCTAAAGAGAACAGGCAAGAGAAACATGCACAAGGCACACATGCACACACATATATACATATATATATATATATGTGCATCTATGTGCGTGTATACTCCTAACGCTAACGCTACGAAAAACACAAAACTCGTACGAAGCAAAAACAAAAAACCGAAATACACACACCTACGCACACACACAAAGAAGCAAAGACGAAAGTAAGGGGTGAGAACCGCTCACTACCACCACAATGAAACGAAGAGCGAAGAAATAAAGCGGAAACTTGAATCAAAGCTGATGAAAGCATTGTATGGCCGTTGGGAAAAAACATGAGGATAAATCGAGACGACCCACACATTTGCAGAAACACGCACACAAGACAAACGCAGTCACCGCTTTGAGGCGATCCAGTCAAGCCGAACCGGTTGCATGACCTAAAACGTTCATCAACGCACACAAAAAACGAGCAAAATGGTGACCAAGAAGAGCCCACAGAGAAAAATGAAAAGGAGAATTGTTTATATATGCGGATTTGACAGAAGGAATGGGGAGAGAAGAAAAAAAAGAACGAATCGCGGGACGTAAAGTGAGATCGAGAGGAGGAGGAGGAGGGGGGGGGGGGCTGAGAAATGGGAGATTGTCTTTTCAAAAAAAAAAACCGAAACGTAAGAAGGGAAAAAACAACCGAACCTACAGAAATGTACGCACGACAGGATGTACAAAACACAAGTAAGGAAAAAAATTTCAGGTCCCCGTCAGCACCCTCGTTGACTCAAAAATACCGGCGTAACTTCAGTCCGAACAAGAAAAATGTCTGGAAAGGAACAGAAGTACACAGAAGCAAGAAAAGAGGTGAACGTAAAAGTGTGGTAGCAGCTTAGCCTCGGCGAACGGTATCCAGCTACTTTGGTAAAGGGAGAAAAGAGGGCGACCCGATAACATTGCGAAACATGGGAGGATCAATACCCCACCGTTGTTTCTGCTTTCTTCGCTCAGCTTGTGTCGGTGTCACCGTGCGCGCACACACGCTTTTTGGAACGTCTGAACCAGCTTATTAATTGCTAGACCTGCACATACAATCTGTATCGAGAACAAAATTACAAAGCACTCGAAAAGACTGTGCCCTCCTCTGCTGATATAACTTTTTATATACGTCGTCACGGCAAACTTAGGAACCTGTCGTTCTGTTGGTACCGTCACAAGACTTTGAAAAAATGTGTGCTTATGAGAGAAGATGATTCTTCTGCCCTGCATGTTTACCCTGTTTCCTTAATGTAGCGAGGCACTTCGACCGAAGCGCACGCACGAAAAGCTTTTCCACGACTTTCCATGTGCGGTCGCGAATACGAATAAAATCAGCATGCCTAAATGTTTGACGACACTTACAAAAAAAAAAGAGCTATAGGGAGAGGGAAGGAGGGGAGGACGAGGTGGGAGGGCAAACCAAATTGAGTTTAGCCTTTCCCCGTCTTCGGAGAGGTTTTCCTCCGCCTCACAGTGTGCAAAAAAGGCCCAGGACAAAAAGTCAAAGGACGAAGACACACGAAGAGGAAGGGGTACAAAAGGAGGGGGAGGTGACGGTGCAGCAAACAGAGGTCTTGGAGAGAGCACTGCCGTAACAAAACCGCGGCAAGAGTCAGGAAAAAAGGGGGGGTGAAACACGAAAACGGTGAAGACAGCAAAAAGAATTGAGAACTTTTTTTCTAAAAAGCTGTTTCCGCGAAAGTGGGGCTTAAAAATATGTTGTTGTTGTTTTTCCCTCAGAGAGGAGGAGGGGGGGAAGGGGGGCGGAATCAAAAAAGAAACGCGACGAAGATGTACTTGAGAATAGATAAAGATGTTACAAGAAAAATAAAATAGGGGGACACTACACTTTGGGGGAGGGGAGGAGGCTCAATGTAAGATGTGTTAGGACTCCAGGTATCTTAAGGCTTGTTCTCTCTTTCTCGCTACGAAGTATGTGTATCACACACTCTTGCATGGTGTTTACTGGAGTAGTAGCGCTCTCCAGCACTAGCTAGGTGCTAATTCCTCCTCTCTCCCTCACCTCGCAGCAGTGCAAATCCGAACCGGAGAAAGAGAGATGGACAACTGAAACGACGAAGCATTCGCTCCGTAGGAAACTCTCTCTTTGTGCGCTGCGCTGGTTCCATGGCTGCTTGTCAGCTCCCCCATGAGAGCCGCTGGCCAATGGATCTTTGAAAAAAAAATAGAGCAGTAGTTTGTTTCCTTCTGATCAGGGTGTCTGTTGGGGCGGCAAATGAAATAAAACGAAAAAAACACGAAGCATAAGTCAATGACACACTGTCAAGCGACATGTTGCTCATCCATTTATTTTACTTCTTGGTCTCAGAAAGTCCTTCATATTTTTTTTCTTTCTATGCCGAGTGCGTGTTTCCCTCTCAGTTGGGTTTATGAAGAAAGGCCATCTTCTTCGTTGCGGACGAGAGGAAGAAAGAAATGGTGGAAAGGGGAGAAGGAAGAAAACGAATCGAAACATTTGGCCGGTTTCTGGCGCACCATTCCACCGTTCGTACGAGAAAAAAAAATGGGGCGGAGTGCAGAAAAAATTACGGAACTGAAAAACATGTCGGGTGGAGCGATGGGGAGCGACGAAACAGAGGAGATTATTTTTTCCTTTTCCGTGTGCATGTGGATTGTTTCGCAGCTCATCCTTGAGCCAGCTTCAGCTCTCTTACGCCTAGCAAAAAAAAAATGGAAGCACCGAAAGAAGAGAGGTTAAAGGAAAGATGGGGAGAAAGAAGTGAGGAAGGAAGCACGAGCGTGTGCTTTAGTGCGCTTACGTGCGTATGTTTCGAAAAGAGAAACAAAACAAAACAAGATGTTTTTTTTTAAGTGTCCGCGACCCGCTTCATGTATGCTAAGGGATGCACCTTTTGGGGGGAGGAGCCACCGTAATGACGTTTCGAAAACTGAATGATGGTCATGTTTCTTTTTTTTTCAATGGGGAGAGGAGGGGAGAGGAGAAGGATGTGCCTTACTTGGCCAACAGAAGACCAGACAAGCAAGCGCGAGTCCGAAAAAAGGGGGCAGGCGAGACAGGACCACCACATGAGAAAACACCAAAAGCTCTAAAAAAAATCTCCACCACAGCTGGCTATCGTAATAGCAGAGACGAAAAAGGGAATGCAGAATGTTCAGCGAAAAAAACCCTGAGTGGGCAAGCCGCAAAAATAATATTTAGAATACATTTTGTGCGCTTACTAACGCTTACGGGCCTCACGTCTGTTGCGGTGCCTCAGGGTCCAACTTCTCCAACGCACCTCTTTTCTTTTGCTAACGTGGTGCAAGGGTTAGGTGCATGCAAGACTCTTACTCCATCCAACGACGGCGACGGGGGGGGGAGAAGGTGAAGGAGGGGAGAACTTAGAAGCGGGCACGCTGCGTAAAACTCACAGTACCCCCGACAGCAAAAGACACGAAAAAAGGAAACGTGGGAGCGGAGGGGGATCACCCCACCGCATAAACGAGCAATGAAAGACATGAAGATATAAACAATGTATATATAAAAGTCACTGTATGCATATATATATATATATATATATATGCGAACGAAACGTACTTGTGCGGGTACCGTGCACGCGAGGACACCAAGGGGTAGGAAACTCACGGAATGAGGGCCTGTGCGACCTTTGGGTACAAGTAGGCACTACTGCTACATCAGCCATGGATGATGTAGCAGCTCCTCCATACTGGCACGCTGGGTTGGATCCGGGTGCAAGCACAGCTCCAAGAAATCCACGGCATCTTCGTCGAGTGTGTCCGGGATGCGGGGCACCACCACGCCACGGCCGATACACACCACCAGCTGCGTCGGGCTGCGGAGGATTTGGTCGATGGGCCTTCGATGAGAGGGACTCACTGAGCAGCGTGGGGGGACGTCGGTGGGAGCGCCATTCCGGTGGACTGCCGTAACGCCGGCGCCGACCTCTCTCTCTCGGGTTGGGGCACCTTCACCGATCGGCGGTGCCGGACGCTGCATCTCCACCTCGCGCGCTTTGCCACTCATCGATACAGCCACAGGAAAATCCGTTGTCCCGTGTGCGTCCGGCTCATTCGTGCCGCCGCCACGGAGGGCGATCGTCGTACCGGCCAAAGCTCCCTCTGCGATTACGCCCTTGGTGCCCGAAGTGGCGACGGTGACATGCTTCCCTGCACCGTTGCTGTTATGGGAGCTCGCTAAGACCGTATCGGTTGCCAAGCTGGAGGTTGAGGTGCTCACAGTAGAGGGGGGGGCCATGTGAACCGAGCGGGACAGATGGACTGACCCTGAGGGTTGACTGAGGATGTCGTACTGCTGAGGGGGATGTGGCGCTGGAGTTGGTTGGTGAGTACCGTCTGACATTTCCTCAGCTGGCGGAAGGGTAGATAAATTCGCAACGGTCGTGGGCGTCTCACCATCGTACGGGGCGGGGCCACCAAGTTGAGAAGAAAGACCGCTCAGAGAGGCTTGACCACCCCTTCGCGATGCCGGCATGGGCGACGAGGGCCGATAAGCATCCGCATAATCCCAAGGAAGTTTCCCAGTGAGCAGCATCAAAGTAGTTATCCCCAACGAGTAGACATCGCTTTTCATGGTCGGCACCTCCCCCCTTGCCACTTCCGGTGACATGTAACCCGGCGTCCCGCGCATCTCCAGCACATCATCGATTTTGCAGATCGAGGAGGTGGCGCGAGCAATGGCAGATCCGAAGTCACTCAACTTGCACTGCCCGTCCATAGCAAGGAGAACATTATGCGGCTTGATATCACAGTGCACAATACACGCGGAGTGCAGGTAATGCAGACCACGCGTCACATCACGAAGATAGCGTCGTACGGACTCGGCCTGCAGAGAACCGAAGCTGCGCAGCAACGTATCGAGGGAGCCGCCAGGGACGAACTCCATAATTTCAATCACGTACTGTTCGGACACGTAGAGGCTGAGATACTGCACCACATTCTCGTGATGCAGATTGGCAAAGAGGCGAATTTCGTCGACGATGGCGTGCACGTCGATGTTGCGCGCTCTGAGTTGGAAACACTTCAGCGCGACAAGGTTGCCAGACATCGAGAGGCCACGGTATACGGTAGAAAAGGCACCCTTATCAAGAACGTCATACGAGCGACGCCACGAGTTGCCCTCGTAATCTTTGAAGAAAAAGGGCAGCTCACCTCTGCGAAGTCGCCGCGACTCCCTGGAGAGCACCGTTGGTGTAGTACGCGACCCTACCGCGAAGAAAGATCCGTCGCCGGGGGTCTCCCGAGGGGTGCCCTTCTCGGTAGCGGGAAAGGAAGCGTACGCCTGGAATGCGCCTCCTCCTCCCGCCTCTCTAAGCCATGTTCCACCGGCCTCAACACGTTGCACGTCGTGTTCTTCCTCTTCTTCATCGTCGTCGTCTGGCTGATCCTCTACGAACATCTCAAAGAGAGCTGTCTCACCTTCATCCCTGCCGGCCTCACTGAAGCCCGCCACTTCCGGCAAGCCCCCTACGTCCTTTCCTGCGACAGGTGTGGAGCCCAAATCATCGTTGGGGAGAGAGTCGGGAGCCTCGATAGGGGTGGCGGCCACTGCAGCTCTTGTCAAGGAGCCGTTAGGACTTCGTACCTTTGCTTCCTGCTCAGATGGTGCCGGTGGACAAAGGGCGGCTCCGACAACCAGCCGCATCGTCGGCGGCGTGGTAAGAAGCGTCGTGGGGTCTAGATCATTGGTAAAAGGAGAGAAGCTCAGAGTTGCGCCGGGGCTGACGCTTAGAAGAGCGTTGCCGGCCGCATTGGGGTTTTTTAAACTCGCATAGGGATTCGAGCCGTGTTTTGAGGCAAAGATGTTGGAATCTCCCTTTTCCGCCGATGGGTTCTCATTATAGCCGGCAAAATTGGCTTCCGAGAAGGTCAACCGCGTCACGGAGCGTACAAAGCGGCGGTTGCAGTGACGAGCAATGAAAGCACGACACATGAAGCTCAGACGAGCAGCCTGCAGTTCACGCGACTCACAGGGCATCAGGTGCTCCAAGGCACGTTCGTAATCGCCGTGCAACATGTGCGAAAACCCTGTGCGCACCGCGCGCAGAACCTGCCGCACCAACGCCTCCGGTACATCGGTTGGAAGCATGCGAATATGACCTCGTAATTCATAGAGGACTTCATCGCGTTTGCCGATTGGATTTAATACCATACAGTCCACCGGCATGACAACCATCGAGTCTTCCAGGGTGGAAGCGAGTCGCTGGGTAAGCAGAATTTGCGTTTGCACGGACTTGAGCACTCGTATGAGATCGTTCTTTGCCACAAGACTGTAGTTAAAGGTGACCAGTGCGTTACGATCCGCAGCACCGCAGGTGCCCACGTAGTACTCACTCGCATCTACCATGCACCCGACGCGAGGGCCTATGGAAGTTGTGGTGTTGAAGAGATGCATCACCTCCAGAGCGCACTTCGCGGCGCGGTTCTGGTGCATGGGAACCTTGTTATGGGCGCCGAAGCTGACGACGATGTAGTCTGGGCGCTGCAACTCCACCACGCCGCCGTAGCGCAAAACGCACGGCAGCACACCCTGCATAAAGTAGGCGCAGTGCTCGTCCAGAAATCGCACATTGATTTCTGCCTCCATAAGGTGCATGCAAAACACAATGATCGTACAGTACTGACGGCGGAAGTGATTCACCTCTTCCAGGAGTACGCGATCAATCAAGCGAAGATGTGTTCCCGTAAAGGGGGAATCGCTGCGATATCGTGATCGACCTCCATGGCGAGCGAAATGTAACTCTGCAGCATCTTCGTTACCATCGTGGGCCTCGCCAAAACCGCCTCCAAGCCGGGAACCGTCGTGGCCATCACCCGCGTCGCCGAATATATCTCGAGAGGCACCGTAGCTGCCATCGGCGCGCGCGTCACCCCACAGTTCGCTTCCGTCACCGGCTGTGTAGGAGAGGGAGCGAGGCGGCACCGACGCATTCCCATCGCTCGTTCTCATGGTGTCGCCAGAATACGTGGGGGCCCCTAGCATACCCTGCGGTAGAAAGGTTTTCATCTGCATAAGCTTCGCGTTCATGATGCGAAAGTCATGCTGCATGTCCGCTACTTCCTTGACCACCGACATAACCCCATCTACATAATCGCTGCCGTCGCGTAACTCAGCCGCTGCTCGCAGGCCAGCCGCGATACCCCGCACCGGTTGAACCAGCAGATACAGAAACGCCACCTCGACCAAGACCATGATTCCCAGCACGGTCACCACAGCGATCAGGGCGGACTTCTGCACCTCGCTGATGGAATCCGTAAACTCCGTCATGCGAACAACGTAAAGAACGATGAGGCTCATACCTGACGTTGCCGGTGTAACGCCTATCTGACTCACCACGATCAAGTTGTCGGACCCATCCCCAGAGAAGCGTCCAGTCCATTGCTCCACCCGAACAGGCGTCGTGGCGATGCCCTTGCGACCACCAATGTGCTTGACAGCTGACCGCATGAGGGGATCGTCGATATCTTCCAGATAGAGGGAGCGCTGTTGCTTCGCAGCGGGGGTGCAGTTGCTCGTCTTGTTCCAGTGGTCCACCCAGATCGTCGTATCTTGCCCCCACGACGTGTGGAAAACGAGGCCGCTAAGGGTGTCTACCGCCATGGCACGCGCTGTGCTACTAGGGGCAATGAGTCCTCCCCTGGTGAAAGATTCAAACCCGTTAGGCTGCAGGGCAGCTGAAATATATGCCGGATTCCCCGTGTAGTCCACGAAGGGGAACGTATAAGTTATGGCCTTCACACTGTCCACACTGAACAGGCGCCAATATCCGTCGAGGAGCGAAGGGGGGTGCGTGAGGGCAGGCCGTCGTTCTGGCTCCATCGATGTGGTGGAGCCGAAATCCGACGAGGCGGTTGCATCCGTAGTCACCGTCGTCTCTTCCGTTGTACGTTGTGCCTTGTAGGCGGCGAACCACGGCATCACCACTTGATTCCACACGTTGCCCTCGCCCCCAAAGTCGACGGCGTACTCCCAGGGCGTCATCGAAACAACAGCTGGATAAATCTTCGCAGGAGCCGTGTAGGTGAAGGAGGAGGCGTTGATTTGGTAGCGCGGTTGAGAGGTATTGTGCGTGATGTAGTTGCCTACGAGGTTGCTGCTGCCATACTGCTGGGAGCAATAGGCGCTATACCCGGCATAAGGCCCATTCAGCGAGAGATAGAGTAAAAAAGAAGCTTCGCTATGTGGCGCTCCAGCAACGGTGTGACACATGTGTTGCATGACGCGTGGCATATCCTCCGATGTCCACCTCCACATCGGCATATCCGATGACTCCATTAGCGAAAAGGCAAAGGCGTTGATGGATTGTGGTAGAAACATCAGCCCAGCCTCGACGGCGCGTGTGTAGGAGAGGGCCAGGGACAGACTCAACGTGGACGTCACATAATTCGCTGACCGTATCGACACGGAGCTCAAGGGCACGATGGTGAGGGCGGCGACGAGAATAACCGTCATAACGGTGCTGAGGGTTACGGTTAACCAAATGGGCAACCTGCAGGAGCAACTGCTCCTGAAATCGGCCTCTGCACGAGCGTAGCTGATGTTCGGAGGGTACATATCTGCGTCCGACGTCCTCGCGAAGTGGCCGCGCAGATCAGAGCGGGAAGAGCTGGGCTGCACATTCGACGCGGTGCCCTTGAAGGGTCTCGATGCCTCAGTGGTGGAGCTAGGAGTGAAGGAGTTGCTAGCGTGCCCACCATTCCGAGCAGTAGCCAACAGAGAAACCTCACCTCCCGCTGCCGTGTTAGACGACACTTTCGTGCCCATTTCCAGTCGTTGTTGCTGTACCTTCTCCCCGCCGTCCATCCCATCTCGGTCTCCGCTCGGCGAGCCAAACTTCGTGGGAGATCGACTACCGCCCCCTAAAGCAGATGGCACAGTACTCGAGCAGCTCGAACGCCGCTCCCGTACGCCTTGGCTACGAACGTTCCCGTCGACGCTGGATGCATTATGGCTCGCAAGTGGTGTGCCTGCATTGCTTGCTACCGCGATTCGTGTCGCAGATGGGGACAACGGTTCTGGAAACGAGACCTCCGCCGCCCGTGCACTGCGTCGAAAACGCGCAAGGATGGGAAGAGAGGCTGACGGTGAGCCATCGCGAACTTCTGAAGAGGAAGCTGGTGCCTCCAGTCCAGAAAAAGACGGTGTGGAAGTCGTTAACCGGACTTGCAAGAAATCATCATTGGGGGTTACGAGTTGCATCTTTTCATCTGAGAGCAGTTGGTGCCCTTCTCTGCTGCCGCTTGGTGAAGCTGCAGCTCGTGTGGAGGAGAAGGGGGGGTAATGTCTTGCAACGGGTGCGAACACAGATGAAGAGATGATGTGTTGTCCGTCAGAAGAAGGCACGGCGGACGGCGACGCGTTGTCATCTCTCAGGAGTGGGCTTGATGCGGCAGCAGTGGCATTTGGCGAGAGGGACCCTGTGATGGTGTCCACCTGCGCGTCACCACACATGGCTTCAACGCCAGTGGAGGTAACTGTGAGGAGCGGAGTCGCGATATCTCGAATGATCGGTGATGACCCGGTCACCATGCCGTTGCTTTCAGCATGCACCGCTTCACGATCCCTCTTGATTTTTGCCTGGTAATCTTCCTTTCCACGCGCGGACGTCCGACTCAGTTCTCCCTCCATAACGTAAGAAGGCACAAGTCGAACACACGCTTTCTCCTAATGAGATCTCGATTTTCTTACGTGTGTATGTGCTGTCGTGTGCAGCGTGGGACCCTCTTCCTTCTAGAATTGGAGAGGTTAAGTAAAAAAGAGAGTGGGGGTAAGGCGAGCAAAGCGACACACGCACTTACCCAGTTAAAATAAGGATTTGTGCAATGAAAAGAGAGGTAAGGGTCCCTCAAGCAAGAGAGAAGAAAGGGGAGGGAGGAAACGAAAAGCGGTCGGTGAACGCAACAGCACCGTCAGTCGCTACACACATGTACGATACACACCTCTACCCAACCGTAATGGGCTTTTTGTTTTTCAGAGAGAGCTGAGACAAAGGGGGAAAAGGGGGGGAGGGGGGAAGAGGGGAAGCGAAGAAGCGAGAAAACACAACGTCGAAAAGAGAAAAGGGAAGGAAAAATAAAAATAGAAGAGGGGAGAGAGAGAGGGAGGGTTATTGCTTGAAACGTGAAGACTTTATCCACCATAAAAACTGGGATTTGTGGTGAGCATATATATCCATATATAGATATAGATAGAGGGAGAGAGAGAGCTATTGCTTACATATACATGTATATAAAAAAGGAGATACCCACAAGAAGGTACGCACGGAGGTTGTGTTTGTGTTTGTGTGTGCGTGTGCGAATGTGCTCACGGTCAGCGTGACTAACAGACTTACTGGAATGCCCTTCCTGAGGGTAAGAGGGGCGAGGAAAAGAGAAAGGGAGAATACAGAAGTTCGTCCAAGAGTATCAAGAAAGAAAATACGGTTAATCCAATCATTTGACGAGGAGGAGCTGATGAAGGGCCCAGGACATCGCGGAGGAAGAAAAAGAAAAAGAAGAGAAGAGATGATACAAAAGTAGAGAGAGGAGTCGAGCAGCAGAAGAAAAGTCTTTTGTGAAGGAAGGAAAAATGGTCCGGAGGGAGTCCTGCATCATGGACATGCTGAAAACAGCAGCGCAGGGAGAAGCGTTGCGTTGAGCATTCGGAAATGGGAGGTGCGATGAGGGGAAGAGGGAGTTGGGAGAGGTTCACATGAAAACGCTCAGTGGATCAAACAGCACTCTTGCAAGACTCATCGTGTGGTGTTTAGTGTGAATATAATCGGAGTTATCAACAAAAAAGAAACGTACTTCGAGGATGCCGTCGACGGACGAGTATCGGTGAGATGGGTTGGCAAAGAGTTGTCCGTCAGGCTCCAACTTTGGGGACCAGAAAAGGTGGCGGGACGAGAGGGTGGAAGTCCGTAGGATAAATATCCCACTCAAACGCATTCACAAAGGGCGTTAAAGCCACCATGTTGCCACCGTTGGCGCCCGCTTGTGTGCACGTTGGGGAGTAGTTTTCCCACATAGCCACTGGAGCTGCCCCGGCCGAGTTAAATTGGATAGCGAAAGACCTCCTTCCCGCACGTGCGCCGCTACACAGGCTGTCACTCTGAGGCTCCTCGGGACCCATCAGCTTGGCACCCGCAACGAGTGCCGCCATCTGATTTTTTACAGCGGCGTCACACGCATCGCTACCAGCTACGCGTGCAGCCACCGCGTCCCTCGTCCTCACAGCGCCGACATAGGAGCTATCAACGAATCGCAGTGGAGCTCGAGCGACGTCGTGGGCGGCGAAGACTTCCAACGCGGCATTAAAATAATTGCACCCCTCCCCAGTAGCGGGACCGAAGGACAGGATAGCACAAGGGGTTCCTTCCTGATGAGAGCCGTGATGGCGCTCGACGAGGTGGTACTTCACACCGTTTAGCCGCACCAGAGCTAAAGAGGATTTGGCCTGTTCCGCACTCTCACTTTCGCCATGACAGTGCCACGCATCCCCCAGCACACCCGTACTCGCCGTTCGCCAGAGAAAATCTTTCCCGCTCGCTTTAATCGCCCAGACTGCGTTTCGTTGAGCATCTGTAATGCGGTCCGAGCAGACGAGAAAGCGCAGCTGCCGGACGATCGCACCGTTCCTCGTAAGGTCCACCAGGGCCTCCCTCAGTTGTCTGTCACCGGCGAGCGCACGTATGAAAGCCTCCACGCATTCAGCCTCAAGCCCCACAAGGTGCACATACATGACAGCATTCTCGGGCAAGCCTACCGTGGTCTCCCGAACGCCATTCGTACGCGCGGCAATAGTCTGCAGAAAGTCGACGAGTGTCGCTGCATAAGACCAGCATAGGCTTTTCGGCCTCTCCTCGATCTCGCCGGTAGGGCCCTCCAGCATCCAAGTCATATGCGTCTGTGCAGCCCATGGCGCCACCAAGCCTTCTTGCAGTTCCCGTGCACGACGCCACAAAACGCACTCTGACTTGTGCGCCCCTTCCTTCCAATCCATCGCTTGATGACGCGAACTGCAGTACGAGACTGCTTTACACCCACCACAGCGCCGCAGCTGCTCACGACGGCGGCTGCACCAACCGCAACGCTTGCTAGGAAGGCCACAGAAATCGACACTGGGCAAGTGCAGCGTATACCCAGGTGACGGCGTCGTGCGCGCCACAGGGGCGGCGGTGGCGGCAGCGTCTGGTACATCCAGTTCTGTCAGCTCCACCGCCTGTGAAGATATATATAACAGCGCAGCACTGGCGGCCTTCAGCATTGCCGGGGTAGGTGAACACAGCTCGAGCTCGGTCATGGCACGAGCCATAGGGTTCGCCTTCTGAGTTCGTCCAGTGGGGCGGCGAAAAAGCACACGGGGAATCGCAAAAGTGCAACAGGAGTCAGCACAGTGGGCGGCGCAACCGGCACCAAAAACAGGTGATGTCGGCGGGAATGCACGGAAGAATGCCTCTAAATCGCAAAAAGGAACACCTTCCACCGGCGCCAGCTGCACCAACACTTCACCATCATCATGAACCGTATCTTCGAAAACGAAGTGCAGATTTGATCGGTCGTTGAGTTGGTCCACCGCGTACAGGACGTCGCCCCGGTCCTGTAGGAGGTGCAGCTCAGCACCGATAGGCTGAGGAGCCAGCGGTCCAGCGTCACGGTTGTCAATATCCACTGGAGTTTTCTCCACAATGGGCCGCTGAAGCAGAAGGACATGCTGGAAAGGTCGAGAAGAGGGGGGCGGCGTTGTGGACGGTGCGGGGCCTTCGGGGAGATCGTCATCCCATGCATTCGTGGGGACCGTGAAGGTGGTGTATTCGCCGATACGGCGTTTCCACTCGATAAGTCCAGCCTCCCGTTCCGCACGCAGCTTGGCAACTCCGCTCAATGCCTCCATCGCAGCAGCCGACGTCGCCGCGACAGCTTTTCCGATGTGATCGGCCTCTTGGAAGAGAGACGTGTACAGGCAGGATTGCAGCTGAGGGAGAATAGGATACATTATGCGCCAGCCAGTCTCCGATATGGAAGGAACAGATGCATCAGAAAGGAATGATTGCGGCTTAGCCTGCGATGATAGCCACTGCATCACCCTCGGCATTGTTTCGGCAGAGAAGCGAGATACAGTGCAAGGGGCGTTTGACCCGCCCTTCGCGTTATATTCTATGGGAGAACCACTTCGTCGGTCGCAGTCTCCCGGTGGCGCCCCGCTCGTCGATGTCTCAACAATGGGCAAGAGATCAGCGCGTTCCACCAGACGCCCATCAAGGACGTAATGTGCGATTGCCAGGAAGGGGCCAGTGTTTTCCTCGCCTTTTGTCGTTGGGAGAGATGTCGGCCGCCAATATGTGGTGAGAACACTACGCACAGCTGGTACGATGAATTTGTGAAACAGGGGAGCTGACAAGAGATTCATACGCTCGTAGGCAATGCCGTCTGCGAGGCTGTACCACTCTATTGGGCCGGAGGGGTGGAGGGCCGCAGGAAGAGCCCTCAGTGCAGCTCGAAGAGCACTACTGCCGCCACCACCTTTGCTGGAATACTCCGCCGCCACAAACTCCTCATCGTTCCCGCCATAATTATGGGCATGGCAGTTGTATTCCCGCTTAACTATCTCGGTGGGCAAGGCCCCCTCCGAGAGGAGAGTGTAGTAGAGGAGGTGCCAGGTAGCCTCCGCTTCTCCAGAAGGATCGGCGGTACCCCCATCGATGCTGCCGGGGCAGCGCAGAGAGGTCCGGCAAGCGAAAATAAAAAAGAGAACGGGGGCGGTAATGCGGTTCTCCACTGTGTTGAGATGCCAGGAGCGTGGATAGTAAGACACGCATCGCCAGGACGAGTACGGTGGCTGTGCACCACTTACTAGGTCGGTAAGGTCTCGGAGGCTCGTGCAAGGCCTCCCCCCACGCAGAAAAGGCTCGGCTACCGACATTATCTCGAAAAAAGAAGGACCGCCGCAGGCACACGCATACTCCACCACTAATTCTAATAGAGAAAAAAATACTCAGTCCCAGAAAACGCTGAGGAAAGTAAGAATGAAAGAAAAGAGCAGCGTGCGTGCGAAGAAAAGCAGCTAATAGCGTGGCCCTGATCCAGGCACGTCTACCTCATTGCAACAGGATGGCGAGAAGAAGAGAAAAGGGCGTAAAGAAAGAAGGGGCATGTGATGGAAGGAGAACAGTCATCATCATCATGGCGAATGATGGAGAGGATAGCAGCATTATATAGCTTCGCCTCAAGCGAAAAGAGAAGCATGCTCAGCGAATGTTCCTTCCAATCACTCAATCAGAAAGGGTGAGAGAATGGTGAATCAGTTTTTTTCCATTCTGGTGCGCCAGGGGTCGGCAGTGGCGCTGCGCAAGATGTTCATCTGAGGTGAGGGAAGGAGAAGACAGGACCATCTTGCGTACAGTAATGCTAATGCGATCGTTGAAGTGAAATTCTTCCCCAACTTCCCAAATTCCCTCGTTTCCTGTATCTCGCTAGGCCATCGCTCGGTGAGCAAAGTGGCAAGAAACGGTGAAGAATGATGGTATCATGAGCGACTTAATAGCGAACAAAGAGGTCGAGCTTTGAATCACCATCTCGCTCGTCTCTCGTTTCTGCAAAAAAGAAAGATATACAGAAGTATCTTGCCTTTTTTCTCTCTGGTGTGCGGAAACATTGGTATTCATCCTTGCCCGGATTAAAAAGAAGGCCAGTTGTTGCACCTCCAGAGGTTTGTTGTGAATTGGGAGAGCGCTGTCGGCGTAAGCCAGCTTTTCTCATCTTTTATATTCAAGGATCTGTTGCACAGTGATGCGATAAACTCTCAAAAAAAGTAGAAGCGAAGCGAATACATATGCGTGGAGATCCACTCATTCTAGATCATCTCCCTCTCCACACAAAACAGTGGAGAGAGAGAACGAGCAGAAACACATGCTAACAACAACAATTGGGAAAGCTGATCGTTGAGATACCCCTAGATCAGACACAGCTGAGTAGGTGGTTGACTGGTAAGAAGCAAAAATCTATCTACTCTCCTCCTCCTCTCTCCTCTAAAAGAGAGCGCACTATCTTTTTTTAAACTTTTGAGGCTACGTTTTGATGCGTGAGAAAGTGGATTGACAGCGAGGCTGGACTGAAGTTGGGCTGCCATCGTTTGTTAGAGCTTTTATCTTACCTCACAGAAAAAAAAATACTCGAAGAGCTACAGAGTGAATACATGAAGAGGAACAGTCGTGAACGAAAGCGATCCCCCGGACATTTTAGTTTTGTAGGAACACCTCGTCTTTCAGCTAAAACATAATCGTGCTTTACTCTTTTCTTTTTGTTGCTGTTTCTCATCGAGGACCCACAGAACCCCAAACTCGCTATTTCATTACTCTCACGCATTGCGCAAGTGAGCGGTTGGCCCTCCGTGGAAACAAACTCCGCTTTGCCGTGTCATCACGGGTCCGCTGTGCTCTCCCTCATGCCCCCAGCCGCCGCCCGGCGGTTGCCTCTGAAGCGGAGGTTCACCATAGGGGCGCTTCCCCATTTGTTAGGACATGCTCATCGTTCAGCATCATCAGGAAACGAAACCCCGCTCGATAACACCAGAGCTAAGATGCACCCAGTCAGCTTCCATTCAACACAGCATGCGCCTCTCATGCCTGGGACGCATCACCATGCTCGACAGGGTGGTGTGCGGGGAGTCAACTGAAAAAAGACTATCGCTCTCTTCGTTAACGTAATCCCCAACTCGAATCGATAGAACACTAGGAGCGTTGCCCACTCCCATCAAGACCTCTCGCTGCATCTGAGCGTCACCAGATTTTGCGAACTGTTAGACCAAATGCATACTGCGAACCCATCACATCGTCGTACAAGAGGGACAATGCCCCCAACGTGCCTTCTGACCGCCCTTCCGCCCCTCACTCAGCAGCGACGTTCTCTCGGAAGAGTTGGCGCGCATACGTACATCCTTTTCCACTTCCTTCCGCTTCTCCAAAAGCTCCTTCCTCTCTTTCACAGCACTATCCAGCTTGGCCTGCATTTCCTTGATCTTCACATCCCCTATCTTCTTTGCCTCCTCCAGCTCCTTGATCCGCGCGTCGGCGGCCTTCTTGGCGGCCTCCAGCCCAGCAGCGTGCGACGACTGCGACTGCGCCTTCTTCGCCTCGGCGGCGGCAGCGGCCTCCAGCTCCTTGATCCGCGCGTCGGCGGCCTTCTTGGCGGCCTCCAGCCCAGCAGCGTGCGACGACTGCNGCCTCCAGCTCCTTGATCCGCGCGTCGGCGGCCTTCTTGGCGGCCTCCAGCCCAGCAGCGTGCGACGACTGCGACTGCGCCTTCTTCGCCTCGGCGGCGGCAGCAGCCTCCAGCTCCTTGATCCGCGCGTCGGCGGCCTTCTTGGCGGCCTCCAGCTCAGCAGCATGTGATGGCACAGACAGATCATCTGCTGATTTTTCCTGTGTTGCTCTTCCGTTAAGGGATCCGTTATGATTTTCTTTTGTGGTCAGAATGGAGGACCCATCATGGCGCTGAAGTTGCAGGCGGAGTCGATCAATCTCAATCTGCATCTTTCCTTTGGTGTAGGCTGATGTCCGCTCGAGGTCCTCGTAGTTGCGGTGAAGCTCGGCAAGGTTCTCTTGCGCAACATCGAGCTCCAGCTTTAGTGTTTGATATGCTTCATTCTCGGTTACCGAGGTCGCATCACTGTACACGCTGCTCGTAGAGCGGCGCGATTTGTTGGTGGTGTACGACGACTGCGATGTTGCATCATCCATGTAGGATTCGTCATCATCGGGCTCTTCCCCCGGCGGTGATGCACGACGTAAGCCTAACATTAATGTTGTTTGCCGACACGGCTAGGTAGTCGCAATAAAGTTAGCCAAAGTATGGAGTCACTGAATTGGATCAAAGCGCCGTGATCACAAAGAGAGAGGGGATAAAAGATATTATGGAAATCACGGAAGTGAAGAATGAAGGTCAACGTTTGACGAGTTGTATATGCACACACACGCACACACATACGTATATGTATACACACAAAGAGAGAGCACAGTGTAGAGAACTGGACACTATAGCAAAAAAAAAAGAATTTATTTTCCGAAATGTAAGAAGGTCAAAGAAAAAATAATGAGATCGAAACTGAGTGGTACAGGGGCATACCGAAAGGAGAAGTGGAGCTAACAGGGCAAAGTGTGTGGGTCAATTGTTAAGGGGGCGGGAGGATGGGGGGACAAGTCTTTTTCGCTCTTCCTCCCCCTCCCTTCGTCGCCGAAATCCCACCCCACTCTTGCTCGTCGAGGTAAAACGGATAGGGAACAAAATAAAACCACATCATCAAGGATCGTGCGAGTTATTTGAGGCGCAATCAAGGAGATGAGAGTCCTAGCTACGGCCTGTTCTCCCTGCTCGCCCTTTCCCACCATCACCACCTTCTGTTATACAGAGATCTGCAATACAGTAAAACATGGTGAGACTCCGGAGACAAAAACGAAATGTGGGGATAGACAAGACGAAAAGGTCTGCCTAACATCGCCCAATCTCTCTTTCCGCGTGCATTTTCGCGGGTCGGCTTTTTACGCATGCACCCGCACTTTCATTCCTACGGAACAGTTGTTACTTCAGACCTTGCGGCGAAATCCTGATCGATGAGCTCAAACCGTCCACCATGATAGCGTACAATGCGTCGAGCAGAGGGATGCAAATCCGCCTCCACCTCTTCTCTGCGACGCCTTCTATCCGGCAAATCTCGTCGAAACAAAAACGAAGAAGATACATCAGAAGTTAAGGGGGGTAGCCGGAGCTACAGGTGGGTCGTGAGCGTCAGGAGTATCGGAATGGGGAGATGTATGCGTGCTAGCCGATGAGGTTGGCGGACCTGGAATGTGCCCAACGAGCTCCAGCAGAAAGTTGTCAAAATTTGAGTAGGACACGCTGACGTGTTGCAATCCCTTTGGATTAGTACAGATACACCACCATCCAACCTCTCTGTCTAATCGCCCCAACCTGAGGTCACAATAACTGAAACGAGTGCAAACAGTTTTCGATCCGTCGCATCAGCGTGGAGCGGGTAAGATGAGACACCCAGCGCGACGTTCATCCTTTGGAGCGCAGCTTCCTTTTTGCACGCGTGAAAAAAAGCTCGAACGAGTTGTGTCAGCGGCTCGCCTTCATCCTCACTATCTGAGAGAACATTGCCACATCTAGTACCCGTCCGGTATCACATGATAGTAGACTGCCTTCACGTCTGTGGCAGATGGCATCGAAACAGGAATAAGTATTTCACCGTCGTGCATCGCGTGCGCAGTTAGCCCGATCGAGTATTGACCGATGTACGTGGCTTTATGTGATGTATCGGGATGCCGCGCCACCGGCAGTTCCGGGGCCATTCTATCCTCTTCGCTAAGAATTGACTTTTCACTGGATGGCATGTTGGACAACACCTCAACGTGAGCGAAGAGGACAACTGTGGAGCTGGACCCGTACCGCGTGCGGATGTCCGCGAAGGTACTCTCCGTATTTTGGAGAACAAGAACTCTTTCGGTAGCTTTTTTCGTGGGAAACGTCACGTGTTTATGCCATCGATGAGATGGTGTGGCACAAAGCAAAGAGGGTGCACGTCGCAGCAACGACACTTTCGACGCATTCGCCGTCTCGAGAGTGTCTGAGGGGACCATTTTATGGTGGTACAGGGCGATGGCACCCAGGCAGCAAGTCAGCGTGTCGCTCGGATCCCCATTGGCCACAGCTATGGAAGTCAAGTGCAGCGACTCAGCGGAGACATTTTGAAGTGCGTAGCGAACACGAACCCAGCCCCGCCCTGCTTCCTGGACCGGATCACTGTTGGATATGTCGATGGCTGAGGACACAGAGACATGTGCCAAAAGCCCCGCAGCCTCGCAGGCCACAAAATCGTTCGGTTGTTTCTTTGTGAGGGCTCCCTCCCAAAGCGTGACATGAGAAACGCCTCTCACAGTCGAAACAAGTCCCAAATGCAGCCCTCGACTCCTCCCCTCCAGTTCACCGGCACCACCCGACTCGTGAAAAACCACCTCAATGACCAAAGCTGTGGGATGTACCGAAGAAGAGGCAGCAGGCAGCGCGTCCCGCCCGTACCATCGCAGCACCTCCACCACCGCTTCAGGAGGTACAGCGCACACCAGACTACGGTTACCGAACCAGGCCTTTTCGTAGCACCAGCTCGCATGGGCGATGCCGTTCGTCCTATCGCCTTCTGGTAGAGCGCTTGCGGGAAGGTCAAAAGATGCGAAAGACAGTGCATTCGCCCCAGAGTTAAACACAGCAGCGGAAGACGATGGGGATACATCTTGCTGATCCTCCAGCTGCGGGTTGTGAAAGAGAAATGGCGGAAGTTCGTGTTCAGCGGAGAATTCACACCAGCCGCAGGATCCGCCCCCGGGAAGTCCAGGTCCCTCCCCAGTGAGACAGCGACCATTCACGAAGAAGTCGTATCCCACGCCGGAAAGGAAAGATGTCCACGCACCTCGCGCAGGCCAACGTGCGGAGCTAACCAATTCTGTCTCGGTGAAAGAAACAAAACGAGCATGATAAGCAAAGCTTCCTTGCATCCGCGACCACAATCGACTATCCGCCCGATGGAAGCCGTCTCGAGTACCTTTGCTTTCACATTCCATGGTCCAGCCCGGTGCAAAGAGGGCCACCGACAGCCGTGCCCGCCTCACCTCGTTCACCGCTACGTGGGTATTATACTGGCCACCGCCGTACATGCATCTCCCGAAGACGTCTACCCCCACATACGCCTCTGCGGCACGATGACCAGCCGAAGTCTGGGTCACCGCCAGGTCGTCGGGTTTCCAAAAGTAGTTGGTGAAGATCCCGTCGCAAACATCAAAGAAGGGTTTGTTGAGTGTTGTCAGAGCATTCTGATAGGAAAGACTACCGCTGATGGTGATGGCGTCGTACCAGACTACCTGGCGCGGGGTCGTGGGACAGGAGCAGTTCAGCTGTTTACGCAGCTGAGCGCAGAAGATTACGAGGTGCTTAGCCATCACCTTGGGGAGAGAGTTTTCGATATTAATAAGGTAGCCATCGAAGCCGTAGGTGTTGCACACCTCGCAGAGACGCGCAATGACAGCTGCCGTGCGCTTGGCATCTACCAAAAGAGAATTCAGTTCGGTTTGACCACTCTGACCCTCCGTAATGATGGTTCCGAGGACCGGAACTCCGTGGCGGTGGCCGTTCTCGATCCACTCACGGGGAGGAACTGTAATGCGTTGATGGGAAAAGTAGACGAAGCAGTCGACAAGGCTCCAATAGTTCACCGTGTATGCGCCATGTACACAGTCCAGGGAAGGTTTAGTGGGTTTAACTTCACAACAGCCTCCTTTCACGTTCTCCTCCTCGTCGGGCGATGCACCTTGGTACACAAACAAGCGGTTTTCACCACGACAGTAGCCCCCACCGAAGTCGTGGCAGACCAGGAGGCGCGGAAAAGCGGTAGAATCAGCCTCCCCTCGCCGTGAGGACGGCATAAGCGACAGGAATCCCGCCTCCTTTCCATCGATGTCGATCGGCGCCACAAGCTTCGAAACGTTCGCTGTTGCTTCCCAATCGATCGACGTGGCATCGAGTTGTGTATGGGGTCGCAAGGGCTGCGGTGAGAAGTACAGTGATGGAGCCTGCCATGTGCGAAGAAGCGCATCGAAGGAGCTAATCGGTTTCCCACCCGCGGAGTTCAGCACCTCTGCCAAGGCGGCACCCTTCTCCAGAGCCGCCAACCCGCTCACCACGTCATGCGGCAGTCGTGCCGTCTCGCAGAGCACTTCGGCCACACCGGAAACATCCACTGCAGCGCCACCGTAGGGCACCACACAGCAGCCAGACGGCATCATCACGCCAGGATGTACCCCGCAGCCGTGTTCTGCCCGTATGACGGCCATTCGATCGTTACACGAGACGCAGAAGTGGGCTGCGATGCGTTGATTCTGAGTAGCGGCCAGTAAGTGCACCGGCACCCACGATAGCGTCTTTTCCTGGCCACGGCGCACGCACAAGACCTCACATCCAAAATCGACGCACACCTCTTTTCCCTCTTCGCTGCAGCAGGACGCCTGGACAGGATGCAGCTGCGCGTTAAGGCGGCATTTGCCGAAGTAGCTGGACTCCGACGTCGTTTTGTGCGGACGCCAACGCATGGAGAAGAGCGACTCACCTGCCTCATGGCCAATAGGAAGCGGATCCCAGTCAGCGGGAAAGGGTGCCGCGCAATATTTGAGAACCCCTGCGTGGCACACGTCGCCTCCTCCGTGTTCGGCCGATAGATTCCGCATAGCCTTGTCCGCCTTCATGACTTCGGCAGCAGCGTGGTGGTCTTTCTCAGGTGGGGGAGTGGAAGCATCGTCGGCACCACGGGCTGGAGGAATATATGCTTCTTCACTCCGCTTTCGTGCAGCCTCCTCAGCATCTTTTCGAACGTGTTCGATCGTGTCATCCAGGAAGGCGACGACACGGCACAGCACGCTCAGACTACCGTCTTTATCGGATAAAAACCATTGTTCACCTCCGCCACCAGTGATGTGAGGGCGACGTCGAAAGCCCGCGATTCGAAAAACCTGCGCTGCTCCACACCCTTCAAGCGCCTTCAACTTTGACTGGTATGTGTTGCTCTCGACGGAGAGAGCACGATACTTGAGGTCACTGGGATGGTCACAGATGTTCTGGATGACGGTTCGAAGGAGACGCAAGCCACTGATTGTTTTGTCGAACGCCTCCGCTGAGCTGCGGTACCCATCGGCGATGCTTTCATTGCTTTCCAACATTGCTTGAGCCATCATCAAATCCTCTTCCTCTGAGTCCGTTATGCACTCTCGGCTGCTGAGAAGCCCCTCGCAGCGATCCCCGCCACCATCACCGGATGAGGACGAGGAGGAAACAAACGAGGCTGGAGGCAGCTGCGGTGGTAATGGAGAAGAAGATGACAGAAGACTCGAGCCACCCACCCCAGCGGAGCCTGAGGTGGCCTGCTCGAGAATGGGCCGCAGCATTTGCCCCATGGAGGTAGCCAGCAGCGTAGGGATCATTTCGAGTACATCCCGGGCGATGTGGCGGCGAAGAAGAAACATGCTGGCGGCATCGGAGAAGCTGTTGCAGTTATTATCCAAAATGCGATAATCGTTGGGTCCGAAACCGGCCCGACTCTGCTGCTCCGTCCAAGTAAGAAATTCTTCCTTCCGCTTGGTGGTGGAACCCAGCACCTCTGTCCGGTAGGGCTGTCCGAAGCGAGTGTGTCCAGGCTGTGGATCACCGACGATCCCCACACCGCCGTCAAAGTAGAATTCGGTCCCATACACTACGATCGACGTGTGCCAGATTCCTTCCAGGGCGTGGCCAAGGAGCATGGGACCGAGCGTGCTCGCCATGCCATGGGTGAGATCGTAACGGTAGAGGAAGACCCTTTCTTCCCGAGATGACGGCGACGATGACATCGCGAACACACCTATAAATAAATATACATATATATATATATATATATATATATATGAACAGCGAATGGAATCCACGAAATCGGCCACTTCTATGATGTCGCTCCTGGATCCCCCATGTGCTGGAGTTCGGGAAATGTGAGAAGCGAAGAGATAATGCGAATGAGGCAACTAATAGGCATACTTTTGTGTGTGTGTGTGGGGGGGGGGGGGGGGAAAGGAAGAGCCGTAGAGAAAGATTCGAAGATTTTGTGCCTCATCGAACCCACACGCAGTCATTTTAATTTTTTCATGTTTTTCCGCGCACCCGTTAACGAAGTGGGTCTTTACACCCACCCACACACACGCACACCCACACACGCTTCAATTCTCACTCCACAATTACTACTTCAGACACCGTGGTAAGATCCTGGCCTACGAGCTCACACCGCCCTCCGTGATAGCTTACAATCCGTCGAGCAGAGAAAGGTACCCATTTTCCTGCACGCATTCTCTTCGACGCCTTCTATCGGGGCAAAGCTCAAGGCCCACGCAGTCCGCAAACGAAATGAGTTGCGTAAATGAGGCCATAGAAAAGGGGTGCGAAATGCGTGTGTGTGTGTGTGTGTCTGTAAGGAAGAGAGAAGAGGGAAAGAAGAATACGTGCGAAGCCTTAACGGCCTTCCTTAGCGTACTCTCCGTCCGTGGTACCCGCAGTCCTTTCAAATTATGTCGGTAGGCACAGGCAACCGCATAAAAAAGAGAGTAGGGTTACTGTGCATCTGTTCTGTGCATCGTTACAGTAATTTCGTAAACAGGAGAAGTGGAGTTATTCCAATTTCGAGGCAGTAATGCCAAAGCGGGCGAACCGACAGCGAAAAAGATGCAGGGCCATGATGGAGCGCAAGAACCTGTACAAGCCGAAAAGGAGTAGAGCCTATCCTCATCACACAGAGAGAACACTCTTAGCACAGCTAAAGCAAGGTGTTCAAGATCACGAATTTGTGTCGTGTGTGTGTGTGTGTGTGGATGTGCCCCCATGACAATTTTCGAATGGAGCGAAGGAAAAACAGCACGATCCGCACCGTGGAGGTGGCAAAGTGTGTGGATGGAGCGGAGCCCCCTTATACTAATTACCTCTCCCTTCCTCAAAACGCCTCCACCTCCTTCTGCACCTACCAATATTGATTTCCCGTAAAAAGAAGGGTTTGTTTTTTTTAAGAATGACATTTCATGCGACTCTTTCGTTAAAATTTCATAGCAGCAGCGCGACGGACCTGAGCGCACCCGCCAAAAATCCCTGCCATCTCTTGGAGCTCTCCGAAGCGCATACGCCGACGAAAGGTAACAGGTTGGAATTATATCACCACGCAAACACAGACAGGCGACAACACACAAGTTCTTCCTTCGTTCTATGCCGACGCAATACGGAGGCACGCCTTGAGGGAATCCCTTCTAATCTTCTTTTTTTTGGCGCCTTGGTGGGGGGACTGTCCATTACGGCTCTCGCCTACGGCGGTGCCTAATTAGGCTTGCCTGGCCGTGTGACCTCATTCGTTGTTGCCGTTTGCGAGCATTTCTGACACCCTGACGGACTGCCGGTTTGACGCTCGGTTCGAAAACCACCCCGAAGCCGGCGCAGCGCTCGGCGGAACATCTACTTTGATAAGGAGAAAGGTCCTCCCTATGTAGACCAGGCCCAGGAAATCGTCAAACGTGGGAACTCAAAGTTAGAAGCTCGTTGCTCATGACTCGCTTTGACTTCACCATCTCAGAAAGGGGGTCTGGTGCATCCAGCATGGACAGTACCTGATCCAGGTCTTTTCGTAGGAGTTCCTCCATGTGCGGGGAGTCGAGTTGCGTACTGAGGGAGGTGACGTCATCTTCCGCCCCCCTGCCGCCACAGTGGCGTCCTGCTGCAGTGAAACCCCCTCGCGATGCGGGAAATGCCGAAGGGGGGGAGGAGGAAAAGGGGGGAGCAGCAGTGGAGCGCCCGTCAGCAGGACTTGCGGGACCTGACGGGTGGACGGAATCGAAGCCACTCTCCCCTCCTCCGCCGCCGCCGCCCCCGTTCCCGTATTGGGGAAAGGACGAGGCTCGGGAAGAGCACAAAGCCATCGCTCGTTGACGCTGTAGTTTCTTCTCGACCTCCTCCATCTCTTCCTTCCACTCCCGCGGTGCATCTGCTTCGTCCACACGTTCCCGTTTGCCACGGCTGCGCAAATCACCGGCCACGTCCTCGGATGTATTTTCCCAACTACTTTGCATCGTACCAGTACCATCCGGCACTGCTGAGGAAGAGCGCATCACCACGCCACAGACCGGGCATTGCCCTTCCTCCATTACCATTTCTGCGGCGGACCTGTAACATCGGCCGCACACGCAAAAACGACAGCACGGGGTCAGTTCCTCTCCAAATGCCGAGAGACGGCAGAGAACACATTGGTGCGTGTTATCGGGATCATGGACGCTGGTCAAAGTGCTGCGCTGGCCTTCCCTAATGGGGAACAGCTGGCTCGCGAGAGCCGCTGCGCGTTGCAATTGCAAATCATCAGTGTCCGCTGTTCGAGCTCTAGACGCCGAAGCGGAAGCGGAGTGCCGTGATCTGCCACCTGGACGAGTAGCGGGGGTCCGCTTCACCGTCACATCATGGATCGACGAGGAATGCAGCAGCTGCTCTTCCACCTCTCGGAGGCGTTGCTGACGCTCCAGACGCTCCTTTTCCTTTCGCGCGTTCTCTTCATCAGCTAGATCTCGTGTTGAGACGGTGACCGTGAGTCGATCGTACGTATTCAGCAAGTCGTTTGCTTCCACTGCGACGGGCACAAGTGCATGAAGCGGTGTCGACGTGCCGCCCCCTCCTGCAAAGGAGCTGCTCGAGCTTTCGGGGAGCAGGGATGCGGAGGCAGTCCCAGATGTATCGCGGGCAGGCACAAGCCGACAAAGCTCTAACTTGTAGCGACTGGTGTTGATACGATGCTCCTGCACAATCTTTTCGATGAACTTTTCCGGCGTCGTGGACTCGCCAGCGAAGCTTACGGTAAGGTAGCGCCCCGAGGCCGCCGGGTGGTTGCCGAGGAGGCGATACTGAATAACGCCCTCCATCGCAAACACTTCACCTACACGCTTACATACACTCTCTCTCTCACTCTTTCTCTCTTCTCGTCTGGAAGAACAGAGAGAAGCAGTCAAGCGCTAAAAGCACAATTAGCCGGTCGAGGGGCCAAAGTGTTTCGCTGAGTGGAAAAAAATCTTCCTTCCTCGCTCCCCCTCACTGAAGACAGAGAGAACTGCTGTTGAAGAGCACCGTGGCTCCTTCCTTCCGTCCTATGCTACCCGCACTCTTTATTCGTGGACTTTGTCCCTCTTAAGAATCCACGCGTGTATATGTGTGTATGTGAAAGTCGATAAATTGGCGCGCACTTTGCGTTATTCGCAGGTAGTGGAAGATACTATTCACCGGTCCACGGAAAAGATGGTCGGAGTTGCGGTGAAGAATGCAGCAGGATCAGTGATGTCGCTATCACCTCCTTATGATGTTATACAACACAAGCACCGATGCAGGTACGCACGCACAGACTCGTGTATACCCTCATATATATATATATGATGTGCGACAGATATCTGTGGAGCCAACGCGCGGATAAACGATTCGCCACGTATACGGAAAAAGATGTATAAACCATTTCAGGGAAAGCCATCTCGATGCGGCAATAGTTCATCAACATTGTGCAGTACCAAAGAAAAGGAAGGGGCAGGGAGTAATAGAGAGGAAAGTAGAGTGTGCAGATAAAGCAGGAGATGCACCATGCATACGATTACCGAGAGAGAAAGGATTTATGTCGTCGCGAAGCGCCACGAAAAAAAGGAAGGGTGTGATTTCCATCGATTGGACATCTCCGAAACAGCGCGCTTAAACGCGTGCCCTAACATGTCTACGCTTTCCTCCTTTTTAGAAAGCGGGAGAAATCTCTTGCATTTGGCACTTATCCAAAGCCAGTCGTCGGGGAGAAGACCACGAACGGTTTCAGGGGGGAGGGAGAGCGGGAAATCCCCTTCCACCCTTCCAGGCAGACAGATGTGCGGGTGCTCAAAGGGAGCGGTGAGGAAAGAGAGAGAGAAGAGTGCGGCTCCTATCGGTCCGCTGTAGATGCCAAAACACAGATACATGTCAAAGATACATATTTACATTCCTTCCGGTGCGTAGTGGCATGTGTGTTGCCAGAGAGGCGTTGCGACCCCCGGTTCGCCCTCGTCTTCAGCCCCATATGAGCAAAGTAGAGGGAAAGGGGGAGATCAGAACCCGCAGAAGGGCGCACGTCAACTCAGATTAACCTTTCCTGTAATGAAAGCACGATTTTTTTCTGAGCGTTTCCCCCGTTGTTTCCTCCTGCTGCGACTTCCACACTCATACACTCACGGTTTCTCAGACGTTTTCCGAGTATCCTTCGCGTCTTCTGCCGCGAGGGGCTGGCATGCAGCACGGCTTGCCTCAATTTTTTGTTTCTCTTGCACCGTCCGCACGCTTTTCCCTGAAGTCGGCATCGCTGCCCGCTAATTCACAGAACCAGAGCCGTTCGACGCGCACGAAGCACCACGTCGCTAACGTCGCCTGTCGCCTGCGAAACGTCCGCGAGGGAAGGAGAGGGAAAACGAAGATCCGAAAGAACAGAGATTTGGAGATAAGACGAGGTCGGAGGAGAAGTAGGGCACGATGAGCGCGCAAAGGGGTGGCGACCAGTACGCGTCTGCCAGTATGCACCGCAACCGAAAAAAAGCAGGGGACACAATCCTATGTAGAGAGAGAGGGAGAGAGAAAGTTGCTACCAAAGAAAAGATCGACGTCTTCGCGTCATCACGAAGCAAAAAGCATTGAGGTCGCCCGCCCTTGCGCTAAGAGCAGGTTTTGTTGACCCACCGAGTCATCGGATCTGACGTGACCGTAGAAAGAATGCCACCTTTGCCAGCACCAGCAGCGTCGGGCGAAACAGCTGTCGCATACACCTTTGCGGATCGTGCCTTGTACACCGTGCTTCCATCCTTGTCAGTGTAGTACCAATCCTTTTCGCGTTCTGCATCTCGCTTTGCCCGGAGCTGAGCCACGGCCTCCTCTTGTGAGACGCCGTCGAAGCCTAGAGACGACAACACATTCACGCCATCGAACTGGTTTTTCGGTTTGGTGATACGCGGCTTGGAGGTGCCGTCACGTCCCATCCGCCACTGCTCTTCCGCAATGATGGTCGGATGCCTGTCGAATCGACTGCCAACGACCCCACCACGAGCGCGACGCTCCTTCTCCAACTCTTGCATCTGCTCACGAGTCTTCGCACTTGTCCAGTCCGCCTCTCGTACAAAGTGTGTGCGATCGGTGGGATAGCTCTCCGGTTCGGGGGGTGTCAAGTCCGCACGCATCACGCTAAGACGCTCATAGGTGCTCTGGCAGCCCGTGAAGACGGACCGAAACTCGTTCCGCTCCCGCCTCGACTTTGCGCAGTGCAGGAGCCACGCCCGCGTCTTGGGCTTACCCACATCATCAGACAGCACTAGTCCGTAGTTCTTCAGCAAGAGACGGACTTCTTCGTGTTCCACTACCTCGGTAGCTGCAGCAGCAAAAGTAGGGTCGGGCGTGGAAGGGTCTTGCTGGTAAATACCATTGCATACGCGACGAAAAATATCACGCTGGAGACCACTAGCAACCATATTGTACCAGTACTCCACACGTTCACGCTTGTCTGGTTCGAACAAGGGGTAGAAGGATTCGTTCATCAGATGCCACTTCGTCGATGACGCGTCAGGCTTTGCCTGGACGAACTTCCGCCTGGTATTCATGGTGGGCTACCCTCGATAAGCAACAAATACTGTCCGATAAAAAGAGAGGGGGGCTGCGTACAACTCCACCTTCCTCTTCTTTCTTCTTTCTCTAACCGAATGTACCACAAAAGCGACGTGCGACTCAATAAAACATACACACAAGAAAAAAAGTTGGAGCCATGAAGTGTAGGACCGTGCATATATATATATATATATATAGAGAGAGAGAGAGAGAGATGGTTGGATGGATGGCATTCACACAGGAGCATCGGGAGTCGAAATTGAGTTATCCATTAATGCAGCAACTCTACAGAGTCCAGGGAAGAGAGAAGGGCAAAGCCGAGAAAATCTCCCAAGAAATTATAGGGACCACAATCTCACCGATGGGATAAGGGGAAAAACGGGAAACTCATCAAAGGGTAGAGCAGCTCTACGGGACGTGTAGAAGATGAAAGGTGCATCTGTTCTCGCTCCAGGAGGTGGGAGGGTGGCGGCACATCCAACCGGGAAAGCGCCACAGTATTAATCCCTATCATCAACAAAGCAGCGCCATCTCCCGATAGGATGTTTCTTTTCGCCTCCAACGAGCCGCAAACAATTCTGTCCTGGGTAGCGACGCGAACATTCTCCACGCGTGTGAAATTTTGGTGTTTCTTAAGTCGATGCACCCTTCCAGCTTATGTGATGTAAAGAGAAGGCGACAAGACATGATCGTCCGAGCAGGAAACAGGAAAAGTCTGGAGAAGAAGAAGAGGTGCGCGGAGTTCACCGCAGTGAAGTCAAAGGTCGAATAAGAAAAAAGCTGCACGCCGCAGATTTGCTCTAATCTAATAGCACATGTATCTAAAAAAGAATGCCTGACTCAGCGAGAGGGGTAGAACAATCGAACGCCCCATTGCTCAAGGTTGAAGGATTACGAAAGGAGGCACAAGAGGAAAAGGACACGGTGAACAAGTCCCTCGCCACAACCATCACGCCCCCTTCCCAACCCCACGGCCTTCTGGTCGACAAGCCTACCTTGCATCAATGAGAGCCTTCCTTGCGAACTTTTTAGAAACGTTTGTATGAAGGTATATATGCGATCAACAGCGCCCCCTTTGCCACTTTTCCCCCGCACCGAGCAACCGCTCCTCTCGGGGATAACTAAAATGTGAGAGGGAGAGGAGAGAGCGCCGAGGGCTACTTGTTGGACGCACCACGCCGACTGCCATAGTCTATCTCGCTCTGCTGCTGGGCGGCCTGCGTCAGCTCTGCCAGCGTAACGGACTCCCCACGTCCACTGAGGGCCACCTGCACCACAGACGAGCTATTCACGCTGACCAAGCCCCGAAAGGTCCTTGTCCAAATATCAAAGACTTTCGCGTCACACGTCAGCAGGTCAACGCTAAGGGATTTGCTACGGTTAATATCGTAAAACCAGAGACTGAAGGCACCGTCGACCGGTAGCCGAGCGCGGTGTCCACGCCCCTCCCGACACCCTATAATAGTGTCCGGCGACTCGAGAAAAGGTCGGAAGCAGGCCGACTGTGGTGTGACGGTAACCCCTACGAGATGATCTAGCGGAATGATGTCCAAGATCTGCACACCGCTTTCATGGAGTGTGATAACGAGCTGAGGCACCGGCTCGCTGCTGGGGTCGAAGCGGTCGACGGGAAGCATGCGAATTCGGAAAAAACGCTCCTTGGGGCACCTGCCCGCCTCGTAATACACAAAAAATGCCCCTTCGCGGCACAGGTCGAGATAGTGCAAGAAAAGCTCCGCCATGTGGTATTCCACGAGTTCTCGATAGCGGGGAAGGTATATGCCGCGGTGCTGGAGGAGACTCAGCACAACGCAGTGGCTTGGATGGCGATCCCAAACAAAGGGCAGCTCCTGCGCCGTGCGGAGAAGTTCAGCGGGCACAACTGGCTGCGACTCCATAGCCGAAACGATGGCATTGGCAAAAGAGAGAGTGAGCTCCGATGGGTCTTCGTCAGAGCTGTCGGATGCGTCATCCCCCTCGCCCCCCGTACGGTGTCCTTTGTCACTATCAGGATCATCGTCATGTTTGCCTCTGTCACGGCGATGTCCACCTCCGCCCCCGCGCTCGTCATGTCGACGGGAACGATGGCGATGTGGGGAGGTCCTGTGAGTTGCGTTGCGGTGGTGGCGAAGCACAACCCCTGAGTCGGCCGTTTCATGCGCCTCTTCATCCGTCCACTTATCGACACGCGCTCTGGACCGGCTTTCCACCAGGCCCGCCACACTTCGGCTGTCGGCACCAGTATCCCATCTCCGAAAGTAGGGGGCAGTGCCACGCCAGTCAGCATCGGCGACGCCGACACCGCCAAGGCTTGGCCGCTGAAGCGGTCTCGCTCCCGATATGGTACCAACGTAGGTACTTGAAAAGGCCGGACGAGAAAATGATGACGATGGGCCGTCTTCGGGAGCCAGCTTTTCCCAGTTCGGTCGATCGTTGAACAGAGAGCGATGAAGGAGTGACTCGTCACCTCTCCGTCTCGCACTAGTATTGCCCGATATCACAGCGGGGCCAGTATCGCCAACTATGACGTTCTTGTCTCGAGGAGCGGATGCGCTGTTTGAAGTGAAGAGCGGTCGCGTTGCTGATGGACCAGGTACGCCGCGGCTGCCAGCACTACTGTCACTGTCGCGGAAGTCACCGAGTCTCCAGTCAGCTCCTCGACGCAGAGGATCGATATGGGGCACAGGCCTCCCCACGCTGAGCTCCTGAAACCCGAAAGAGTCGTGGGTTTCACCGATGCGAGGGGCAGGCGAAGGTGGCGCTTCAGCACTGTCTACGCCGGATCGACTATTCCGAACCCAGTCGCTCGTGGACGTGTTGTTGAGCAAAGATGTGTTCTGATGGATGCTGCTACTAGGGATGCTCAGCACCGGCTTGCGGTCAGCATAAACGTGGGTCGTTTCAGTTCTTTCCGAGGTAAATTGTGACGTGGTGGCCCACCGAAAGGTTGCCACCCTCACACCGGTGTTGGACATGGAGGAGGGTTGAAGGTGAGGCGGAGCTTCCGCGGCATCCGTCATCGCGCATCAAGTGAGAATCGACGCAGAAGTTAGAAAACCTCTCCTTGAACTAAAGCTGTGCTCACCAGTGCAGCCTTTAGATATGGCCTCGTATTTCTCACGTGTGGTGCTGCACTAGGGCAATGATGTTGTAGCAGTAAACTCACTTGCCTCAGGAAATGAAGAGGGGAGAACGGAGCAACGTGTCCAGCAAGGAGGAAACGGAATAGACGTTTTTTCCACCCAACGTTGCCCGAATCTTGCACACCTGCTCAGGATTGCCTCCTACACAAAACAGTGATGCCACAGGAAGGTGGTTCCATGCGAGGCGTGGGGATCCAGACAAACCGTATTCTACTCACCAATGCATAGGGGGGATAGTAGAATACAGGAGGACCTCCCTTCCCATCCACCCACCTCAAGAAGGGTAATACGTTGTAGAGCAAGGAAAGGAGCGGCTGCATGGGGAGAAAAAAGAGGGAGAGCGAGAAGTAGGAGCAGTCGTTCCATCCAAAGTAGTGGGCTATTACGCTTAGAGAAGCCTCCCCTGTGTCGTTACAAGGGCCGGAGGGGGTGCGAAGAGGAACAAAAGAAACGATGAAGTGGACGTGCCTCCCCCTCCTGCTCCTGCTCCTCCTCCTCTGCACGGTTTGTAGAAGCGTCTCACCGAAGCGGAAGTTTTATATCGTCTAAAATGTGTTCGTATCGAGGAGGGAAAGGGGGTCCCCGTTCATCGGAAAAAGCGCAAAGAGAGCTGGGAGGGAGGGGGGAGGAGGGGGTAACGGTCGGCGTAACAAATTCATGTAGCGTACCGACCCACAACTCTCTCCTCCCTCCCCTCCGCGCGCTCCTCCACTTAAGGGTGCACGGGTACGTGTACCCTTATCCCTTCCATGAGCTTTTTAGCGTATTTGCAGGAGGAAGAAGCTACGCGCACGAACGTGGCGTCGCTGAACCGTGTAATTCGTTGGAAAGCAAGTGCAAAAAAATGCTCTTACGAGAAACGGCAGAGTACTTCAGGGGAATATCCGTTACGCTTGCATCCCGTACGACAGAGACAGACAGAGTGAAGGCGAGAAGGCGTACAAGCCTGTGTTGGTAGTGCAAAGTGTCCGAAGAACTCACGCTTGCTCGTCGATGATGATATCTGAGGGCTCAGAGGTGAGGAAACTGGATGAGGAAGTTCAGCACTCTGTCGCTCCCCCCGCTTCAACTTTCCTTCCCCAGGATAATGCCTTGCGCATCAAGGATTTCCTTTCCCACCTCCTATCTTCGACCCTTACCCCTCCTCGCCCCAATCCAAAATGTCGACCTTGTTTCCCTAGGGCAGTGCATAAAATAGTTTCGGCATAGCAAGAGGAGCCGGTCAAGGTGAGGTACTCGAAGGAAAACGTACAAAATGAAATTCTAAGAGAAGCCCAGGCCTACGCACACTCATACAGACAGATTGTGTGTCAAATCATCATCTTCGTCAGCACGCGTACCAAAGAAAGCACAGCAATTGGGGGAAAGGGGCAGCGGAAGAGCGCATCAACAATCCACCCACCAACCACCCACAGAGGAAGTGGTCGAACTATATACATCGACTGTAACACTTGTACATCCTTTGATCTCTCACGTTAATTTTTTTTGGGTGCGTATCCGGTTCCCTACTCGAGAAAGAGAGAGGGCAGAGGGGAGTCCTGGTGCGGTGTGAGGAAAACTCTTTTTTAACCCAAGTGGGGGGTCCCACTCGGTTTGCGCACAGCAGGTGAGCGGCACAACAACAAAAAGCAGGCCAAAAAAAAGAAACACTTCGCGCGTGCTTCTGTGTTACTAGTCTTCGTGGTTACTGTCCTGTAGACATTCCGCCAGCTTTGCTGATGGCATGGGAAGCGTCTAGGGCCGCTCCAGCGATAGCCTTCTTTTCAAACTCGCGATTCTGCAAGGCGATGGCGTCCACAATTGCCGGAATAAGGAATCCATCGAGCATGTCGCACACCGCCGTTTCCGCCTCTTCTCTCGTGGTCGGCTCCTGTGGCGATGGCTGAGCAGCCTGGCGTTCCCGCTCTGTCGCAACTGCAACCGTCATCGCTGTCTCCTCCACAGCGGCGCGGGAAACATCGTCCAAGAAGCAGTGCAACGTTGTCCCCGTAGCCCGCATGTAAGCAGCATAAGCCACCTCGATGCGATCGCGCTGCTGACGCACCTCTGCTCGCCGCTCGCGCTCGGCCGCTTCTCGCGTTGCCCGTACCACCTCTGCCTCCTCCTGCAACTTCCGTAACGCAGCCATATCTTGCTGCCGCACCAGCTCCTGGGAAAGGAAGCCCAATGTGTCATGAACGACGGCACCGAGCGCGCTGCCGATGATATGCTGCGCCTCGGCCTCCCTCTCCTTCGCCACCACCTCCTCCTTTCTCCTCGCCGCACCACGCTGCTCTGCCGTCTGTGCTTTAGAGGCAGCCTGCAGCTCTTCAATGAGCCCGCGGCACCGTTCACGACCGTCGAAAAAGTCGTTCTGTACTGCGCGACCGCGCAACAGGCGTTGCAGAAGGATGCACGCGTCCTCCTCCTCTTCTTCGTCATCTCCATCCAGCTCAAGGACAGGCGTTTCTGGTCGTTGAAGCTTCGGTGTGGCCCGATAGAGATCCAACACCCGCTGCGCACTCATTTCAGACTTCTTGCCCTCGACCGTTTCATCCGAAGGGTGCAGCTTGTTGTATGCGTACTCCAGGGAGTTGAGGACACGCTCTGCCTCGCGGCGCTGATAGAGCGTCGGGAGGCGCTGCACAGCTTCATTATGCGGTACCTCGAATGTTTTTGCAGAAACGCGATCCACTTGGGCACCACGTGCTGCGTCCACCTCTTCCGCACTCATCGTATCCGCCAGCAGCTGCGGACGCACATCGTAATTGAAGGCCTGTCTAGCTGCCCTCAAGCGCGCGTCGATACTGGTCGTCGCGGCGACTCCAACCTGCTCGATGCCCGGAGGGGCACCAACAGTACCGTATCGCGCGTATCCAGCGATGGAAGGCTTCGAACGTCCACCCTTGTTCGTTGTGGTGCCGCCTTTCAATGACGCCGCAGCGACGGAGGCCTGTAGAGAGGCATCGCCAGCGTCCGTGAATGACGGGGCTTGCGCACCGCCCTCAGCCTGTAGTTGAGCCATCTTGTCTATTCCCCGCTTACTCGCTGCGACGCGGCGCCTCTCCAGTGACGTGAGCTTGCCGGTTAGCGTAGACATATACTGTGCCTTGATCTTCTCCAGACGGGCTCGGTTGACGTCCTCACGCGCGGCCTCCCGCTCGAGCAGCGACTCTTTCAATCGATCGAGTCGCCGCTCCTGGAGCACCGCCACATGCTCCTCCCGTTCGGCCCACTCCTTTTCCTCTAGCGCATGCAGTGTGGTGTACCTTGCCTCAATGGACGCCGCATCGTTCCCAGTCGGCAGGGATGCCTCCACTTCCCGACGGCGCCGTAGTCGCTGGATGAGCTCGACACTTTCTTTCCCCGCCGGAAGACCGCCGCTTTGGTACGTAAGGCTCTGGAGACCGAGGATTTCAGGCTCTGGCATCCCCTCTGGGATGAAGTAATCCGGTGAATAGGGATCCGTCTGGGCTTCGTTGTCGCGGAGGGCCGTTTGCACCGACACCGCAACTCGACCATCACCTGCATCGTGCTCCTCCCCAGATCCACTGCGGCTGAGGCTGGGAAGGTGATGCGGCTTCGCCTTCCGCAAGGAAGCACCATTTTTACGGAGCAGTGCATTGGGACCGCGATTCGGTGATCTCGATTGGCGCGGGTGTAACCCGAGAGATGAAAAGGGGCGCAGACCGGAACGCCCGGGCCCCCCCCTCGCTGCTCCCCCGCCCCCAGCAGGCATCATGGATGTGAAGTATGCTGCTTCGGAGTGCATAGACAGCGAAGGGTAGCTGGCCGCAAATTGATTCTCCATTAACACCGCTCTAGCAGCGTTGTTTGCGGTGCTCAACATTGTGCTATCAGGCTCCACAGGGCGTCGAAAGAACTTGACACGATCGCGTCCACCTATCTCCGTGGGGTAGCCACGGCCACCTGCAACACGTTGGGCTTCCCGCTGCCGAGACATGGTTCTTTCAATGTCTGTCCTTCGTTCTAATGGTGTTTTGCCGGCGGAAGAAGAGGAGAGAAAGAAAAGTGTACACCTGAGATATAATTGATGAATACGTGTGATGGGATGAGAATTGGAGCAGTTACATCTATTCACATTGAAGCTCTCTCTCACCCTTCCTTGTTACCCGTATGAGAAGCTAGATGACGAAAGCGCTGAGAAAGGCCTACACTCAAAACAGTGGAGAGAGAAAACACGATGAGAAAAGGGTAGCCTCTCACACTGTTCTGCATGAAGTCGTTTCGATTCCTTCGCACCTCTGATTTCTCTTCTGCTGAATCTGGCAAGCAGGGGAAGAGGGCCTCTACCGTCGCCCTGTCCTCGGTTTGTCTTCACGAGAACGCTCCAACTTCTCCTCTGTCGTATGTATTCGAGTTGCAAACCACTCGAGGTTTCCCTTGTGTTATAAAGAGAGAGATACCACGCGAAAAATTCAGTTGTTTCTCTTTCTTTTAGACCCTTTATGAAAGGACTCTGAGGAGAGTAGCCGCGAAGCAGGTGCGGAAGGTGTACGATAAGCAACCGTTCAATAGCGCCGTGCAGGGTTGCGGAAAGAGAAAAGTGGACAGATGTAAGAGAGGGAGTTCGTTGTTTTCACGTGTTTTGAGCTCGGGGTGGGGTGGGGCAGCCCAACGCGAATGGACAGGAGGATAAGCGAAGACGGAAGCGAGCAACACCAATGAAGGAGGGTTGAAAGGAGGAGAGAACGAGCATGAATATAGAAAGCGCGAAAGGAACGGTAAAGGAGGTGGAGGCGACAGCGAAGAACAGCAACATCGCAATAAAAGGTGCTCCGTAGCTTCGCATTCGTTGAGGATCTCCCCGAGCCACGAAGGAGTGACGACGAAGCGACGTCCAGACATCCGCATCGGCGATTAAGCGTCACAACCTAAAAAGGATAGAGAAGGAAGTGCCGCACGTTAAGCTCAAAGCGAACACGTAAGGAGTGAGGAGGGGGCTGAAACGAAAGCAGAGGTCCACCGCACATGCATCTCTTTCTATTACCTTTCCGCCACTTCTTCTTCTCTATCCCTCCCACCCTCTCCCCAGAAGAGTAAGAGGAAATGGGCAGGGAGAAGCGGAAGGGAGAAAGCGAGAGCCACGTGAAAATAAGCGGACAGTTTTTTCCTTCTCTGATGTGCTTCACTCCTGACCTATTGAGCTGAAGGGAGAGATTTGATTTCGTAGAAGGGACGAAGGAGGAGGGGGAGGGGGACGAACTTCCTCAGGCTGCGGAGATTCGGAGCATGGAGGGAGCTGCAGCATCCCTGATGCCATCAAGCACACGTCTTGTTTATCCTCTAGAAATCTACAGCGTACCACCCCACAGGGTTGCTGCAGTGGCACCGAGGTACCGCTCAGCGAGGAAGAACAACTAGCCGTAAACAAAGGAGAGAAATCAAGTCAGGCACCGTAGAAGCCTCTTAAGGTTTGGACGCAAACCGAAAACATCGATGAAGAGGGACGGAGGGAGAGAGAGAAGGTCAAATGCTTCGCTATCTGTAACTCCCAGGGTGGTTTCAGACGGGAAATGGTGGGCTGTAGCACGCGGTGTTCTCCAGTGTTCCTGTGGAGGAGGAATACCCCATCGACTCATCTCCTCTCCCTTCCCTATTATCATCCTCCGACATCTCTCTTACAACCCTGTCCTTCCGCACCCTTCCGACGCCGCTCAACCACCACAGCAGCAGACGCACCACAACACAGATCACCGCGCCACTCCCACACCACCGCACGCTGCGTCGGCGAGGGTCGAAGGAGTATGAAGAGAAAAAAGGCTGGGCGTTCAAAGCCTTCGCTCGCCCATCCGACCATCTCTCTCCCTCGGCTGCTCCTCCCACTACGACTCCGCTGCTCCAAATCGAAAGATGGAGGACTTCGCATGCGGTTTCACGCCCGTTAGCAGCAAGCGGGCCTGGAAAAAGAAGAAAAACACCACGGGGAGACGCACCACTTCCAACATCTCGTTGATCACAAACGCAAATCCAAAATTTGTGTACGTGTCCCACGCCTCCACGCGCGCGAAGAACTGGTCTCGATCGATGTACGTTTCAAGAAAAATGAAAACAAACTCAAAAACTTTGTCCTTGGGCAGCACCCCAGACGCAAATCCCACGTACAGAATGCACAAGGTACCCACGTAAGCCGCGATGTAGAGGAGCGTGAAGGCGATGCCCTGACGCTTAAAGAAATTGATCCCCTTCCTCCACCGTCGCCCCGAGTCATCCCGCATGCGATCCAGCTCCAACTCTAACGCTTGATCTGACGCTTCCACCATTTCACGTGCACGTTCACGTTTCCTCGCCGCCCTTTCTAGACGACGCTCGCGACGCTCTGCGAAAAATCCACTAGTGCCTTTGGATGTTTTCGAGTCTGCCTCGCTCATGTACTCCCTCGTGCTTTTTGTCGTCCATCGATTGTGCAGCGCCCGCCGATTTTTGTTAACCCCGATCAACGTGTCACTTGTCTGCTCAAACTGCACAAACCGTTTCGACACGGAAAGCGCAGCAGAAGAGGCTGTCGTGGCACCGTAGTGTTCACCTCCGCAGCAACGGCTACCGCGGCATCTCCAACCGAAGAAACTCCCGTGGAAGGCGAGGAGAGTAGGTCCGATTGTCGATGATGTCATGGCGTGGCACACCGGAGTCGATAGGTGTGATCCCTTTGAAGGATAAGTCCCCAAAATACGCGACAGCATCACGTCTGTACGTCAACGTGCCAAAGAGCCAATAAAAAAAGGGAGAACGAGAGCCGAAAAGCAAAATGGCGCCACGTGAGGGAAGGAAAGGAGAACAGCAGAAGCACCGCAAGTTGCCAGTGGATCAAGGGCAAGAGCGCTGAGAGACTTCTGCAGCACCGGAGGCTAAGTCGAAAGGAAGGAAAGAGAACAGGGGGGCGGCGATGTCGTCGCTAACACGTGCGCTTTTCTTTGATTGTGTGTTTGGGAGTGCTAATGGAATATCACGCGGGTAGCAATGAACAGAAGGAGATGCAAGGAGGGGGTATCAGCACATACTGTGCTAAAGAGTAACCAAGCAGTTTGCGGCCGATCACACGCTGGCACTTTCAGAGCCACAACAATCAGAGCGAGTCGCTGAAAAATAGAGAGAGGGGGGGGCCAGACGTCGCGACATCAGAGTCACTTGCTTGCTGCTTAGCCCGTACTCCCTCGGAGGAAAGGAAGGGGGAGACTCACACGCACGAGTGAATCAACATCAAAAAGGCAAAGCGTTCTTCCTTACGGAACAACAGAGAGAGGCACCTTGGTGCGTCTTGTTACGCTGTCGTTTTATCACGCAGCAGAGGTGTTGCAGATGCTCGGTTACACGAGAAGAGAAGAAGAAAAAAGGAAGACATTTTTAGTTTTCTCCCATTCTCATCTCGCAAAGAGCACAGTACCGCGTTGGTGAAATAGCTTAGCCGTGAATCCGTGTGTTACGCAAGAAGAAACCTCTTCCCGCATCGTTTGTCTTCGAGGGTCAGCCGGAACAGAGCATGCTACGGTTCAACGACGCACAAGAGGACGTCCCCACCCTCTCCCTCTTGGAACGAGCGAAAAAAAACTCGCCCCAATACCGGCAAAGCCGCCACCCTGCAGCGAATCCACGACTAACGAGGCGAAAGAAAAAAGGAGTGACGCCGTAGAAGGGCCACGACAGACTCCCTCGAAAATAGTTCATACGGAAAGACGACAGGAAAGGGAAAAGAAAGAATGGCAAAAAAAAGGATCACCAAAACCTTCCGTGCTCCCTTATGAATTATCATGAGCTATCGTACCGAAGGAAACACCTGTCGATGCGGCGGTGCGCGCAGCATAAGGGATAGGCATTTCACTCCCACACGCACAATCGTTCAGTGCCCCGACCCCCTCCCCAGGCGACGCCGAGAGCATCTTCTACTTTCGGAAGCAAGATGACAAACGCACCAAACAGAAAGAAAAGTGTCTCGCATTCTTGGCCGTTCCTCCTCACAACTTCGAATGAGCAGCAGCCTTCTTTGAGGGACGCAGACGTCCAGCAACGCGTGCGAGCCACTGCCCAACATAATTGGAGTAGGGCCGCAGGAGTACGTAAAGCACCATCACGATAGGGAAGCGCACCACTTCCAGGAGCTCGTTAATCACCACAGCAAAGCCCAAATCCACCCAAACGTCCCACGCCGCGATCCGCTGCCGTATCTTGGGGGCGTCGACCCAATCACTCAGCCAAGAAAGGGCGGTGTCCAGCATTGACTCTTTGTGAAGCAACTTCATCGTGAATGCGCCATAGAGAAGAACGAACGTAGCGATGTAGAACGGGAAGTAGAAGAAGGAAAAGTCTTTCGTCTCGCTCTTGAAGGTACGCCAGACACGGCTCAACGGTGATACCGGCGCCTCAGAGGGCTCCGCGATCTTGTGCGTATTCGGCCCTGCAGGTGGGTCAGCCGGGGTGTCGAAAGGGTCCCTGGCTGCATCGGTGGTCGGGTCCTTTTTCCCCGTGGTACCATCGGCTTCACGCGAGTTGCAGTCACGGGAGGAAGAGGAGAGCGAAGAGAGAAGAGGGGTGGAGGGCATGGGCATAGGAGAACTCGCTTGTCCTGTCACCGAAGAGCAGCCTGTCGATGCCGCAACGTTGTCATGATCTTCACTTGATGGGGTACCAGCAGTGTGGATAAACCGAGCGCTTCCCACGTAACGCAGGTGAATGTGGGGTACGGCTGCAGCGATGGTACTACTCGACGTGCGTAGCCGTCCTCTCTTCACGTACGCTGCACCCTGGACCACGCGTACTCGCCTCATCACCTCTGCGGAAGTGAAAGGGATCGCGTTCACCGATCGAAACACCGGACAAGACTGTGGTGTCTCGGAATGGCGCGGAGGCATCGCAGCACAGAACAGCTTAGAGGCATCGCGGCGCTGTCCAGCCAATCCACACCTCGCAAGGGATGACATCTGTTCCGCACCCGTGGAGTAGTAGCCGCCTGGTGATTACTCGGAACAACCTGAAGTAAAGGGAAAAGGGAGAGAGACCCACGTGCCAGCAAGAATCACCGAGGACACGCCGCGTAATCAAATGTTTACGCTAGAACGTTCGATGACGAGCGATCTGCTCTTTTATGGAGGGGAGGAGGGGTGAGTCGTGATCGGGGTTACGCAAAAAAGATCTCGAACGCATCCATTCTAGAATGATTATCACAGCAGCGTTTGGCGAAGAGTGGGGCACAATAACAAGAGAAAGGGAAACACAAGCATGTCAACCTATGTGGAGGCTATTTTTCCACTACGAACGAACGAAAAAAAAGGAACAGAGGCGAGGGGAGTTCATTTAAATATATATATATCAAATGTGAGTGTCGTCCTGTGGACCATGCCGGTGTAACCAAAAGAGCCATCGAGAGATCAAGAGGAGGGCCTAGCATTGTAGATGAGCATAAAAGCGAAAGAAGGAGAAAGCAGCACCCGATAGAAGAGGGAGGCGGACCAGCCAACAGCTTTCTGGCGAAGGAGAAGCCCAAACCTGTCGTCTCTCATGATGATGATGATAATGAAGACAGCAACCGTGTGCACGCTGACGGATGCAATGGATTCCATCACGGTGCGATAGGTCGAAGAAGCAACAGTGTTGCGCCATTTTCAACTTCTCTTTTTTCAATCAACTTTTCCATCATCTGACGCTGGACGCCATTCGTATCGCCTGCAGAAAACTTGGCAGGCACCCACCACCCTCTCCCTCCCCTCCCACACTCCTGATAGAACAAGAAAGGAGGGGCGAACATGGGCAAGATGGATGAAACGGCGCGCCAAAAGTCGCCGTCTTTTGCACAGAAGAAGAAAGCAGCTTCGAGGCAGATGAAGTCGAGAAGGGGCTGCCCATCGAATGGGTAAAGTTGAAGAGACTGTCCATCACTCGGTCAGGTCGAGTGTGTTAAGAGAGACGAGCAAGAGAACGCTGTACATCACCACGAACCCCAAGCCTTACGTGCTAAGAAGAAAGGGGAAGGGGAAGGGGAAAAGAAGCGTATCCTCTCCTCGCCATTGAAGGGCTCCCACGCAGACAAGCTCACGGAGTCCTCTCACAAGCAGGTGGCTCTCCCTTTGAGGCCTTTGATCGTCCCATAGCTCCGGTAGCAACTGACGATGATACCGCCATGTCAGCTCCCACGGACTCCAGCTCTGCCTCTATGGCTGCATCGTCATCGAATTCTGCAGCAGCAGTCCCATCAAGACCCTCCGACGTAGGTGCAGCCGTCCGACCGCTCCCATCCTCCCCTTCTCCCGACATCGACTTCACGACCGTAGCAATGGCTTCTTTCGAAAAGAACGTGAAGTCACTGGATACGGTTCGCTTCTTTTCGTCACTGCCTCTGGACTGAAGTCCTTCCTTCGCCAGGTTGGCCAATGCAACGCGATACATGCGCTCCGCCTCCTCTTCAAGAACTGCTTCCATCGATTCTTCCTCCTCTTCCTCCTCATCGTTTCTCGCCATAGCAGAGCTATCCAAATCGCCATCCGATGCATTGTCAGCGTCCAGCGCCACAGCAGCATTGTAATTCTCCTTTTCCAGATCTGGTGAGTCCGAAGCTCCAGCGTGAGAGTCCTCTGATGTGGTTGCCGCGGGAGAGACGGGGCGCGAGAGGTGCGCCAACGCACGTCCAGCGTTTATGGAATCTTCCGCATCATCTTTGGTGTCGCCATCTTCCATAATTCTTTTCTCCCTGCTCTCCTCCTCCGCGTCAACACTCAAGGACAGGAAGAGCTGCTGCTGAAGAAGGGACTCTATCGTGTCAGATTCTGTAGAGGGAGGCCGCCCTGCCGACATGGGTGCTGCTGTGGCATCGTTGTCTTCCCCTTTCCCTATTCTTGTTAAAGTGCTTTCTCTAGGAGGAGGAGGAGAAAACTCGGCCGACAACAAAGCAGAGCTCGGCCCGACTCGTAAAGCATCCTCGTGGCCTCTACTCTTCCTCGACGCACTGGGGGACGGCGCTTCTGCAAAAGAGGAGCGCTCCTCTTCGTCAGCAAACAGATCCTCCATCGAGGGAGGATCAACGTCGCCGCTCCCGAGTCCGAACCCCAACCCATCATCGGCAAGGGGGTCCCCATTTGCCTCGTACTCGACGAAAGCCCTTCCCCATGTGAACAGATCCTCAATTTCTGCTGAAGAGACGTCTTTTGGGACAGGAGATGGTGAAGGGGTAGCGCCAGAGGGCTCCGGACGTCGACTCCATTGCGTCAGAAGCGCATCGGCCGCCGATCCCGATGATGGTTTCGGTAGCATCGCAGCAAGGTTATCTCGAGAGATGCACAAGCAGCGAAGAGCGAAGGAAGTGGAGGACGCGCGCGATGGCATCGCTTTGGAAGAGCGACAGGAACCACCAACTCGGTACTGCCGCGTCAGCGACGATGGAAGAGGCGCACCCGGAGAAGCGCGACTTGATGCCGTGAGAAGCATACGGCGCAGCTCAGGTGCACCATTCAACATTTGCACGCAAGTACTAAGTGTGGGGTGATGCATAAATTTACATGTACAGATACATACATACAGACATATAAATATATATGTGAGTGTGAGTGCAAACAATCGAGAGCCTCTGTGGGAGGCGCGTGGAGGAGCAATAAGTTACGCTCTGGACCCTTGAGGAGATCCCCACACACCGCGATGAAGTCGGCTTAGAACAGTCGAACAAGATGAACAAGGAAAGGGAGGGAGGACGAGAAGCCTGAGGAATGGGAAGGGGGGGAAAGGAAGATGTGTGTAGTCGCTGGAGAACAGGTGGACAGGAGAACGCGGGTATATCAGAGGAGGGAGAAAAACGGCTGGTAAAGAGGCGAATTAGCAAAGGAGATGAAGAGAAAGCAGGTGGGTTACGGCTCGCCTCTGAAGCGTGCAGGCCTCCATACCTGCAGGACAGACTTCACCAGCGATGCTGCAACGTTCACTTTTGTTCTCACGCGAGCAACTCTTTCAACGCCCTCGGCTAACGCTCAGATTTTTGCCGCTCCTTTCATGCGTAGCAGACGTCCCATTCGCGATCCTGACGCTGTTGTGCCTTTGATAGATTTTCTTGTCAACTAACATGTTGGTTGCGAAATCTTTTCGCAAAAAAAAAGGTGTGGACCCGGCGTGGGACACACAACACGCTCAGAAGAGTTAACATGAGCGTACACCCCGCATAAGCCGTCGGGCGACGAAAAGAACAGAAGGAAGGACCGAGATGAGCGCGAGGCGGGAGGAGAAGGGGGCGGGGCTAACAGAAAAAAAAACGGTCAGCAAAAGGAAAAGAAAGATGATCCTTCAGGCTCAACGGCGCAGAAGTTTCACGGATGTAGGCTAATCTGCGAGGGGGCTTCTTCTCAGTTAGTAATCTCACGACACGCAAGTGCATGAGAGAAACAACAGAGAAGAGTTGGCGACACATTCCAAGGTGCATCGTTTTGCCGCGACAGTTGTTGTCCTTTCCCCACCTTCCACACAAGCATTCGTGTGGAGAGCCCTCAACACCGTAGAATAGGTCTGGAAAGGACAGAAGATGAGAGGAAGCCAGAGAGAGAGAGAGAGAGGAGGTACAAATGGAGAAAGGGGAAGGAAAGGGAAGGGAACAGTGCCTTGTGTCGCACGCATCGTATCCGAGTGGCTCCCCCTTTCCGGTAAGAGATGAGTTTAACGCTACCCTGAAATTTTGAAAAATGGGAAGCTAGAAAAAAACTCCATCGATGAAGGCAGTGAGGCAAAGGCTTCAATCAACTACAGTGAGTTGTGGTCAGGCGAGGGAGGCGAGAGAACCGCGGCAAAGCCGAAAGGGATACTTTCGTGCAGAACAGCGAAGAAGTGCGGTATCGTCAAGGAGGAAGGGAGGCATCGCGAACGCGCTGTTCTCATCTTCATGGAAGTGGACTGCCCCCGTTTACTTTTGCTGTGACGCAACACTCTACGCGGTTGGACAAACACTCACAAAAGAGGGGGCCCTAATGAGCCACAGGCAGACAAGAAGAACTGAAAGGATACGGCCCTACATCACTGATGGCACGTAGCGAATACCCTTCAGGTACCCCACGGGATCGATAAACGACCTCATCGCCCGCACAATCCTCTTGCGCTCGCCCACCTCTCGATGGCAGTACCTAGCTCACGTTTTTTTTGTTCTCAGCGCAACACCCCCAAGACAAACTAGCTCATCTTTCTGTACCTGCCTACGATATATATATATATATATATATATCGAGAGAGAGAGAGAGAGATCGGTAGATGGGTAAAGCTATATCATCAACAGCAGAAGCAGTATCGGGAACGAAGACATAATTTTTTTTTGAGGAAGGAGGATGCACAACGACAAGGGGCAGAGAAAAAAATGTAAAAAAGAATCGAACGGCTCTTTATCGCCGTTTTCTCATGTCACAGCGGGATATCCCCGTTTGGGTGACGTAAAAAGAGGCAACCCCTCCTTCCATTTTTAGAAAAGGGGGGCGGGGGGGAGAGGGGTAGAGATAGAGATCAGCCGTCATCACCGGTGATCACCATGTGTATGCACATTTGAAAAGCCAACGAACGAAAAAAAAGCAGAGCCGCCTTATTGCAGCTGTCCATCAGGATTTCTGTTGTGAGCGGTAATCGCTAGAAAATATGGAGCTGTAACGGTGCTGATTCAACGACCTCCTCCCAATTGACACATGAACAACAGCAGTGACAGCGAAAAAAATGTAGTCGTTGTATGGACCGGGGAGAGGAAAGAAGGGCAAGAAGAAGGTGGTGAGAAAAGAGAGAGCAGAAAAATCTATCGTCCCATGCCCCTTGAATCCCCAAAAATCGGAAGAGAGGCTTTCGAAACATACAAAGAGAAAGATGCGAATGGAGAGCTTCGATACAAAAGCACGGTCGGGGATAGGGCCGATCAGGGAGGGAACTGGCAGGAGGAGAACAATGGGAATCAAAAATGGAAATAAAAAAAAGAGGATACACATTTCCTCAGATTTTCATTTTTTTAATGTATTATCTTTTTTAGCTACAATTATATATATATATATATATATCTTGGTTCTGCTGAACCAAGCGCGACGGTGCAGGAGCACACGAGGTCGCCAAGGCAAAAACAAGAGAGAGAGAGAGAGAGAGATCGCGCAACGCGCCGTGTGATGGCGCCACACCGAATGTATTTTGCTCAGATACTTTAAAAAGGGATTCCATGGAATGTCTCGCACGCACCAAACAAGTTCGTTTTTTTTTTAAGGAAGGAAGCGACGCAGTAGAAAGGATGATAAGAAAAACAAAACGAAGCACCGGCTCCGCACGCAGCCGGGCGGAGAGGAGGAGGAGGAGGAGGAGCAGGGGGAAGGTGAGGAGGGATAGCCGGAAGTTCAACGTTGCTCTCGCCTAGTCGTGCCTGCATGCGTATCGCATATTTACGAGCAGCCCTACTAACAAAAAAAATCATCTCGAGAGGTCCTGTTAGCGCTCACACGCACAAACGCAGACGCACGATTCATGAAAAAACGTACAGGCTCAATAGAGCGAGACGAGAGAAAATTTTGTTGAGGTGAAGTAGAGAGTGTATTGCCGCGCCAACAACACATAAAGGGGAGGAGCGCCTCGTCTTGCCCCTTTCCCCGCCCCCTCTTTCCCATTTCCATCCACCTTCTACTCCGAAGAAGAATATGTGCTCTGCTCTCCCATCATGTATATGTGACTGAGAGACAGAAAAAGAGAGAAAGTAAAAGCATCTTCACATGTACCCAACATTTCCCATGCGATTCGGCAAGCATCAGGCGGTCTCCTCGGAATTTCTGAGCCCCTCAAGGTTCTCGTATTCATTTTCTTTTTTTGCCTCTGAGAGTGTGACAGGCTAAAACGATTGCATCATCACAGGGGAAGAGAGGGAGGAGATATTTGAGTTACTGATCGGAAGAGCCCACAGTGGAAAGGATGTGCATGGCGCATTCCCTTGCGAAAATGGGTAAAAGAGAGTCCGTCAACAGGGAAACGAAAAAGGTGGAGCGTTAGGCTCCGTCCCACGGCCCTCAGATCAACATGTCAGGACTGAGCATGGTAACAGCAGCAAAAAAAATGAACATTATAAGTAATTCAGGTATCCGTGAAGTGAACTCAAGCACCGGTGAAGAAAAGAATAGAAACATCAAGCATCAAAAGAAAAAGAAAAAAGAGAGGGCGCAAATGACCTGCACGAAAAGACGAATGCTCATCAGCACTTCTACCAGACTAGTGAGAGCTCAACGTGAAGTAAAGATTGTGTTTGCTTCGAGTTTCTTTGAGGCCAGGTGCAGCGCTTCCAGCTGTTGAACAATACCCACGGCACCGCCGATCATGCGTGTGCGCTGCGCTGCGTCGACCAATTTTTTCCATTCGCTGGTCTCGATAATGTCCCCTGGCCAGCCCATAGAAATCCCTAGCTATTTTGTTTTCAAAAAGAAAACGAAGCGATGCCATCCGTATGAAAGAAAGTGGAAGGAAGAACCAAAATGACACCGACAGCTTCATGATGAACGCCGGAAGAGAAAAAAGAAATGATAATAGATAGAGAGCTTAAATCGCAACGACGATGGGAGCTGGGGGGAAGCTCAGTTGGACGAGCATCCGTGGTACAAAACGGGGGGCAAGAAAACAAAGCGGAAGTGAGGGAAGAGGGGGGAGAGGAGGCGAAACGAGAGCGTAGGCAGAACAATCCTCATTTCGTGTCCCACTGCAACGAGCGTGATCGACGCCAAGCGGGTACCCGTGAAGGATAGGAGTTCTTTGGCTTCTCTTTCGTCAGCAGCGAAGTAACTTCACCATGCTTTACTTCTCTTCCCCCCCCCCGCCACCCCCACCCACCCCCACCGCCTTCCTGAGTGAGTTTCCTCTCCGACCAGCAGCACAAATAAACATAGCTTAAGAAGCTCTAGGATCAATAAAAGAATGACAGATTGGAAACATGAGAACGAATTGAGGTGGTGCGCAAAACGGAAAATTTTGGGAGAGAGGAAGAGAGGAAAACCCCTTCACGCACATACTCACAAACAGTGTACTGCACGGTGTCTCCAGTTCTAGAGCAGTGGATGGCCTCTTCTACGAAGACATTGGGTGATGGAGAAGAAGGAGGAGCAGTGAGGGGGGGGAGGGCAGCACATACAAAATGCGAGCGTGACCCATTCAGCTAGCTTCAACCGCCTTTTTTATTCAGTTGGGGGAAGAAGAACAAAGGAGAGGGGGGAGGGAGTACCTCACGAGGTCCCCACACATGTATACAGAAATAAATATGCCTTACCGTAGAGAGGGAAAGGAGAAGGGAGGGGGACTTGAGATACTCAAAACGGCGCACGCGTCATCTGAAGCACAAGACCACGACAGCAAACCACGCCCACCAACATACACACAAAAACAGTCGCTTAAGGTAATGTTTGAAACCCAAACGGAGCTGAAAACAAGGAGAGCTTTTTAAGATGTCTTCCTTCAAAAGGAGCATCGATGCTTCCCTCAAAATGAACCAAATGTGGATAAAATCAATAATTTTCTTTAAAAAGGGGGATGCGGGGATATAAAAAGGTTTTTAGCACCGAGTCTGTCCTGTATTCGTCCGCCGCAGAAGTCGAGGCGGGTCTGTTGTGAAGAGCGAGGGAAAGTGGGGGGATGTGTGGGGAGGGGGGGAGCGTTGAAGAAAATAAGAGCAGACAAAAAACACCACCGCCGCGATGATCCATGGGAGAAACGTAGAGGCATTCTCCTTATGATTCACCTGCCTTTTTATTTTGCGTTCGTGCGGCTTTTTCCCCACTCACCATCATCCTTGCGCTCCTGGCGTCGCCCACTACCTGCTCGTGCGCACCCTCGCCTTTCGCACAAGATCCCTAGCTACCACCAGGTCGCCTTTCACGAGCACCTTCCCTTCTGCACTCCATGCCCCTCATCCCCCCCCCGACATCTTCTTTATCAGCAACAGTTTGCAGCCTCCAGGGAGAGAATTACCCACAGTATTAGTTGGAATGAGGGTGGCGAGGCCGGATGCTCCACAGTAGATCAGCGCAGCGACGTCGTACTGCTCATTTCAGAGGAAAAGCCGCGTGTTCTGATGGATGCAGTGGCGGAAGCTGGAGACGTATAGGATGCCATGCGCCACACTTTCACCTTCACCCGAGATGATTCATTGATGGGTGTCGCAGAGACGAATGCTTCGGTAACGCCGCGCGTGGGACACGCTGTGGGGCGTACGAGAACCGAAAGCTGATCAAGGTGAGGCGACAGTGTGCCGCAGACGGCGCTTTCAGAATCGCCGATCGAAAGCTCTCCTCGCACCCGTAGCGACATCAGGCAACTGTTCTCACCAGCGCCGGTCAGGGTGGTATCACCGGCTGGACACAACTCAAGGTTGAACAGATAACCCTTCTTCTGCTCAGGAGTGGGAGCGGGCGGAGGCTGTGCGGTTGGCGAAGCGCCGTCGGTAGCTCCGCGACCGCGCTGGCTAGGGCGCGCCGCGAGCGGGTGGTGGTGGTGTAAAATCATTCCCGCTGCAGTGAGTATTGGCGTTGGTAGACGGCCGATCAAGACGGGAGAAGAAGGCCCGTGAGCAAGCGTACTGGGCGTGGTCGTCATGGTTGTAGCAGGTGTAGAAGGGGTGCGCAAGGCAGGAGACGTTGAAGGCCGCTCCAAGGACCATCTCAAAGACGTATCGGACAGAGGGGAGAGTGTCCCGCTATAGACCGACTCTACCGCTCCACCGGTGGCCACAATAATGCGCGGCGTGCCTGGCAACACAGCCAGCAGACGCACCGGGTAATCGAGCGTGCAGGATGTTACGGTGGTGTGGGTGGCAACATGCACGACCCGAATATCAGTCTTCATGCGGCTTTCTCCTTGAAAGCCCGCAGCCGCCCCCTCCACTGTATCACGCCGTGCCGTTGCAAACACGAGACTCGGACTTGACTTTTGACAGCCATCAACGGAGCCCAAGTTCTTGCCCATGGGGCCCAGTCGTGGAGACCGGTCGATGCCGGCCAACGTTTCCTCACCACTGGAGAGCATGTCTGAGCACCCTTCGTCACCACCACCACCACCCCTGTCAGCGGAGCGAAAGGGCAGCTTCGGGCTGAGCAAGTGCATCGACGCCGACTGCGAGAGGGCTTCGTAATCACAATGCATCCACGCAAAGTTTCGGACGGGCTCAGCCGCGTCAGATACCACGATCATGGGAGCCGTAGAATCGTTGGGGTCTGGTGCAGGGTGACCGTCGGGACTGAGCGGTCCACTGGCTCGAGCGGGAGCAATGGATGACGTTGAAGAGAAGAGAATCGCGTGGGGGTGTGATAACGAAGACAGCGAAAATGACGCAGTGGTCGCCGGTGTAGCCGCTGCGTCCGACATGCGCGAAAGTTGTGACATCTTGTACACCAGAAGTCGACTCTTGGTGCCCACAGCGATGTGGCTGTGATGCTCACTCACCGCCAAGCGATATACTTCCTCACCAACGTAGGTGGAGTAGTGGTAACCCGTGCTGAACCTATCGGTGAATCCTCCCAAAAGCCGCAGCGGCTCCGCAGCAGCAGTCGATCGTGGTATCTCCAGAACTGGCGTCCTGAAAGCGCGTGAGGGAGGAGTGCATGAGAGTGCAGAAGTCTGAAGTAGCGTCGCACCCACCGTTGTCATTTCTGCTGCGCCGTCGGGGGAAGTTAAGCTGGGATTCTCCCAACTCTCGCGTGTTAGGTCTTCCACGGCAACACTCTTCCTCCCCGATGGCTTCGCTGGGCAGGGAGTCGCATGCGCGCTGGCGTTCTCCTCACGAAGTTCAGCGTGTGAAGGGGTCAAGCTCTGCAAAAAGGTAGCCTGACGGAGGTTATATCGAGACACATGGCCAGCTTGATCCCCGATATACAGCCAATGGTCTACAAAAAGTAGCGCGGAGACGGTGCAGTCGCGCCTCCTCTTGGTGGAAGGTAAAGAGACACCTTGATTTCCATGGGTCAACGGCGGCACCCCGTCGGGGGATGGCATCACGGGGCAAGATTCAGTCCCAGTGCGACTCGTGTATCGTATTATTCCTCGCTGCCGCAACAGAACAGCATGCGAGTTCAAAGACTGCGGCTCTTCGTCTACCAAGGAAACCGGTATAGCCCCTGGGGCTGATGGGGAGCACCTGCGGTAGCCATAGACGATCACGTCCCCATCACTTGTCCCGATGGCAGCGTAGGCTACGGCAGGCGCGTCGCCGAAAGCCGTCGGTGCCACTGACGCTGATTGCCACTGCGTGGAGGTCAGCCGTTCCGTGGCAGCCACCGCCGTCACCTCAAGCTCGGTGACGGAGAGCACGTCCGCGCTTCGTTCGACAGGAGAAGGGAACAGACAGAAAGGTTGCGCCTTACCCACGCACCACACCTCCCCCGACTGGGCAACCAGAATGCCAAAGCAGCCCCACATCAAAGGGCTGTGACGCACGTCAGTGGAAACGGAGCTGGCTGTGAGCGCTCGCATAAATTGGAAGGCGTCCCGGTCGTAGCGCTGCCGCACAGCTGCATTCGCACCGGACCCACCGGCGTTTTCATGGCGATGACGACCCACGCCACCATATCCAGCACCGTCTGAACGGCCTCCCACCAGCTCCAAAGCAGGTGACAGATGATGCCGATGTGCAGAGGAAAGGGCAGCGTAAGAGGCAGACATGTCCGCAGGCGAAGCAACCCGCCAGCATGAGACCGATGGGACGACCAGAGTACCTCGAACAGAGGCGTTGGTGTGGATCACCGCAGTGCTGGTACTCCGCAGGGAGTTTTCACGGTGTCGAACAGGGGTGCTCAGGCACTGCGGTGTCACCAAGTGGCGGCCCGGCGGTGCGCACGAGGGCGACGAGCGATCGGAAGCGCCGACCGCAACGTGAGGCGGCTGCATCGGTGGTGCACCATACACCCATCGGCGCTGAAAGGAGCCGGCTGATGTTGTTTGCACTGGGGTAAAGGGATCGCTTGATGGTGTAGAAAGGAATTCAGCGCAGCTGCCGGAGTCGCGATTCTTGTCGGCGGCAGGCAGGACAAATTCAGCACCAGCGGCTTCGCCTTCACTGAAAGCACCACCATCATCGAAGGAACGGGAGACAGTGAAACCGTATGAGTGCCGTGGAGGGACCGCCCTTTGTGCAGCCGCGGTAGGAGGGGTATCAAAGCAGAAAGGGCCTGCCGTTGGTCGGGCTAAGCGCAGTGACGTCGTCAGCCCAGGGACCTCGCTTATTGGGCTGCCTACCTTCTCTACGCAGCGAGACGATGGCGTAGCCCACCCACCTCCCTCCCGGTCACTCCAGGTCACGTCTTCCAGACTTTTCGACACCGGAGATATCGCATGTGCAGCAGCGACCGTTGCAGCCGCCGCCGGGTGTGCTGGTGGGCGCGTTCGGCTCGTGTCATCGATGAAGTAGGGCGATCCTGGGGATGAGGCACAACGGGCGACCCTGCGATGTAATCCACACAGGGCCGGAGAACCCTTTCCTAACTCGTCGGCATCAATCTCAGAAGTGGGGGGACGCGGCCAGCGCGCTGGGGCGCTCGGACGGGCAGACCAGACGGAAGGAGCTCGCTGGAAATAAACAACTGGCGCTGTGAGCTTACCCGAATCCTCTTCATCTCCCATTGTCGCACGGCCTGTAGCAGCCCATCCATCTCTGACCTCGTCCATCAAGGGAGTAGAAAGCGGTAGCGACCGAGCAACCGGCGTGCACGCTGCTGAAGGATCCCAACTTTCGCTGGCGTATTCTTTTGCTTGCGTCTGCGGAGCTGCAGCTGCTTCGTCCACTACTTCCTCCCCCGCCACGGAGCTGAACACAGTGCTGCCTCTCAATTGGAGCAAAGGAGAAAGAGTTGCTTCTTCGGGCGGAGCCTGAAACTTGAAAAGAGGGGAGGTCGCGTCGGGAATCCCTGACGTGATCGGTGTCACCCGCTGACTCGAGTTACGCGCTAATGGCGGTGTACGGGTAGGGAAGCAAAGGACTCCGGCGCCAGTCCTCCCCTCGGCACTGCCGAGGAGGACCTTGGTGAGCAAACGCTGATAGCAGTCTTTATCCAAAGAGGCGTTGAGGTGAAGCTGAGCTGTTCGGCTCGAGGAACGACCGAGGGAAGAGTGCCGAAGGGGCGTCAACCGCTGCGACGGCGGCGACAAGGCAAGATGAGCCGTCATGTTCGAGAACGGCACATTCGCGGACGGCGACGAAGGGTCGAAGTGTGCTGTAACTGGGATGTCCCCCTGTCCTAAAACATGGACATGCGAGTCCGCCAACCTGCTGCGGATGTCAAGGGTCGAAAAGGCTCGCTCATCTGCAACCCCAATGTATCGCGCATCGGCTCCCCCTAAGGATAAGACTTCGTCGTCGCCACCACCAACGACCTCAGCTATGAATGCTTCTTCTTCGCGGCCGATGTTTTCGTACAACATTGCTGATTGGGGGGAGGGGGGGATGGAAAAGAGAGAGAGAGAGAGGGATGCAGGAAAAGTACACGAGAGGTCACAGAAAATTTGAAAAGAAGAAGGGGCGAGATCGAAGAAAAAAAATAAGAAGGGATTTTTTGTGTGGAGAGATACGAGAGCCAGCTCAACACCCGGCTCTTGCAGTGCTGATCCAACACCACTTTTCGTATACGCACCAAAACGCACACACACACACACAAACACACGTTTACGTGCAGACAGACGCAAGCCGAGATGCCAAAAGACCTCTTCTGGGAAAAGTGAGGAAAATTATACAAATTTGATGAAGGGGACAGAACAATTTTTAAAAAAAATGGGGTGCCGTCGTCGAAAAGAGAAAACAGTAAGAATACAAAAGGAGGCGCGGCACAGGCCACACAGCCACGAGAAGAACGGAGAGGCAAAAGTGCAAGAAGAATTCCAACTGTATAGATAGGATCACCGATTCTTTGGAGTGGCAGGGAGGAAGAGATGAAAGGGAAGGGAAAAAAATTGGGTGCTGAATGTGCGAAGAAAAAAAGGAGGGGGAAGCCTCAGAAGCGACAAGCAACGGCAGAACAGGAAAAGTAGATGAATGAAGGTGTGAAGCAAGCCCACACCCACCCACACAAAAACGAGTGTGCTGGGGCAGAAGAAAGAAAGAGAGAGAGAGAGAGAGAGAGAGAGAGGGAGTAACGGAGAAGGCCGAATATGTTCCCCCCCCTTTCTTCTTTTCTAATTGGGAGAAAATACCCACCCACCCCCAAAAAATACGAGCGAATCACGTTTTCGAGGGTGATCTAGGCCCACATCAACGAATGAAGCTTATTGTCCTTTCACCGTTCGTTTGTTTGTTTCTTTTTTGAGAAAGAGGGAGATCAGTAATACTTAGCGGAAGGGGCTTCGAAAGGAGAGGGGGCGGGAAGTAAGGGAGAAAGAATGGTAGGTGCTGAAAAACGAGGGCGAAGCAAAGGCGAGGGGCGATATTCTCTTTTGACCGGAGAACCATACAGAAAGAGCAGAAGAAAGGTGCCAAAAAAATATTGTTGCTTCAAGTCCCTGCCTCTGCGAGAAATTCTCGTATTATAATTATATTTTAAAAGTAGAAGCTACGAGGGCGTGCTTGCGAATAGGAGGTCTCTCGGGAATAAACGAAAGCAAGGGAGAGCTAAGAGGCTCGTCGATATTGCTATTTGTTTTTCTCGGTGTGATGTCCGCCTCAGTGTCTCCCCCACACACGTACGAGCAAAGATGCGCCGCTATAGGTGTCCGCGTGAAAAAAGGGATATTGATGGGTGAAAAAATGTTGTCTCGATGTCCGGAAGGAGAGAACGAAACAGCGAGGAGGGCGAAGAAAACAGTAGCAGCCACCGAAAAAGGAAAGGAGTGTATGTTAAAAATATCTATGGAGAGGTGATGAACTAAGAAAAATAGTGTGTTGAAAGGGGAGAGTACGCGCACTCACACAAAAAGAGGAGCCTCAACCTACTGCGACCGACAGAATGGAAGATATATATATATATGTGTGTCTGGATGTTTATCAGTGAAGTTGCCGGGATCGAATGGCGCAAGAAACAACAACAAAAAGAGAGCTCTGAACGAAATGCCACCGCGGAAGGAGAAAGGGGGGGGGCACAGAGTGTGCTTTCTTTCCCTTTTTCGATCTTCGTCTCACCGTAACAGGAAAGTCCTAATCGCGTCTTGTCGTAGCAGTGTTTGCGAATATATACCTACTGCCCAAGCTTCTAGACTCCTCCCAGACCACACGTTTGCTCTCGCGTCACCAACCCCGGCCCTCCCACACGGAGACGGTCTCCCTTCAAAATGGGCGCTGTGGAGTGGGAACGTTTTTCCCTTGGTACCCCTCTTTTCAACAACACCCTTGTGGACTAAGCCAACAGCAAAAAAGCGGAATGAAAAGGTCGGCAAAAGAGAAGGAAAGTGTGCCGGCGGCGGACTCCACCCCACCTGTGAGCCACAACAAAAAAGGAAAGGGACCAGGAGCGCGAGAGGAGAGGGTGAGGGACGGGGTGAAGGGTAAGTGAGGGGAGTTGAAACTGGAGAGTGGCAAAATGAAAATGAAAACAAAAAAGAAAAATGTGCCGGATACGCTCGTGGTGAGAATGACGCACGACGCCCCGGGTCAAGACATGCAGAAAGTATTTAATAGATATTATATATATATATATATGAGTGGGGTTTTAAGTCAGAATGACAAGACCGTTACCCACACAGCCAGCAGATGGTGGGAAAGAGAGAAAAGGAAAAGGGGCGGCGAAACGTATTCTCGAGACCTTCTCTCGTCGAGCTCACAAAACTCAGAGCAGAGCGTCGAGTGGGAGGGGCAAGGAAAGGGGCAGAGCCACGGTGGGGTATTCCGTAAGACGTCGCAAGAAAAACAAAAAATCGGCACCACACACGCCAACTCTTAGAGAAAATTTTTTCGAGAAATAAAATGTACAAGTACATGCATATATATATATATATATATATATATATGCAGATCGGTATATATGCAAGGTGGAGAAGAGGGAAAGTGAGAAGAGAGGAAGCCGTTTGAGGATTTTCTTGCACGCTGTCAGATCCCTGCGTCTCAACGAAAGCGAGAAACGGAGAAAATGAAAGAGCGCAGAGGGTTCGTCACGGGGAGGGGGGGGGGAAGCTGTTGGTGGTGATGGCAGTGGAACCCCACGCCTGCGTATGTTTCCTTCCTTTCGGGGTGTGAAAATGTGTTTTTAAGGGGCGGAAAGGATCACACGGCTGGGCGGGAGCGCGTTGGTTGGCGGTCGTTTTGAGGCGAGAAAAGAAGAGAGGATAAAGGGGCAGAAACGAGAGAGAAGAAGTTCGAAGAGACCGTTTCCAAAGAAGGGGACTTGCAGAAACTTTCCAAAGCTAGCCCATGATGGAGGGTAGAGCCGACAAAACGGGAGGCGGAAGCTGGGAAACATACGCGTCTTGAATCAACGTCCTTCCACATAAAGAAGACGATCGAGAGGCGAATCTTCACGGGGGATCGGGAAAGCAGAAAGAGAGCTTCGAAACTTTTCTCTTCGCCTTGCCCACCCCCTTCCTCCTACGAAGATACTGTCCAGCAAAAGGTGGACGGTAACCTGACAGGTTGGATCCGTTCCACGAGCAGCTCATGGAAAGAGAATCGACAAGGGTTGCGCGGCCCTTGAAAAGAGGACCGGTGTCAGCGGAGGGGTAGAGAGCACGTCATCTTGTACCGAAGTATAGCTTGACCCCCATGCCCGGCCAACATGTCGCCGCTGCTTTCGTTTCTACGAAATGCATCTAGAAGCGCGTCGATACATACACACAGGTGTATATCACCGGTGTGGAAAGCTGCCCACAGCTGGTAAGTAAGTGGGATCGGTGGGAAATGAAGTGGAGAGAGAGGAAAATGCACATGAAAAGGAAAAGAGGCAATGGAGATGAAGGTGGAGCCACGCAGCCAAACTCCCAATCCCCTCTAGGTGAAAAAAACGAAAGAAAAAGCATCATCCCTCCGGCCGCGAGGTAGGCTGTTGTACATCGTCGGAAAAAACAGAAGGCAGGCAATAATGTGAGAAAGAAAGGGCTACACATCGAGGAGCGAGTGCTGCAACCAGACTCCCTCACGTCACAGAAACAAACTTAGCGGCATCCCTCCTGCCTCCGTAATCCAGACATCTACGCTCGAAGATCAACAAGGAGGCACATCAGATAGAAGCAGCAGCAAACAGAAATAGAGCACCGCCACATGACCGAAGATTACATCACTAGAAAACAAAAACAATTCCTCCCACAACACAGAGTGTACAAGAGGGGCCCTCCGACTCATCTACCTGCGGCTACGACACTGCCTACTGATCAAGATAAGAGGCCGTCAGTAGAAAGCTTGAGAAACAGGCCAACAGCGAAGTACGAAGGATCAAAACAAAAAAAAGGGAGAAGAGCATCTCCGTCGACGATGTACACCCTCTCAGGTGGTAGGAGGTGTCTCAGCACCGTCGTCACACAGCTCCTTCCATCGCGACGTGCGCGGTGGAACGGTCAAGGCATATTTTTCCGGTCGCAGCAGGCGTTGTATCCGAGTGGCATCACCGGGAGCGGGGAGGAAAGACGGCACCGCACCCCGCAGGTGTGGGCCCATGAGCGGAGCGAGACGATGGGGAGGGCCTCGTGCGGTCTCCCCTTCGGGAGTGTTGGCCTGAGGGAGGTGTATTGCACGATTGCGCAAAGGGTCCTGCCGTGAAGTTTTGCTGAGCCCTTCGGATGCGGCTTCGTGCCCCAGACGCGCCCTCCGCTGCTCCTTCACCACAATGAGAGTTGCCGGGGGAGGAGCAGCACCAGCAGCAGCACCGCTTCCAGCATTCACGTTCAAGGCATTCTCAGCGCCGCCGTGACGATCTTTTCTGCTGGCAGTCGGTGCATCGCGATCACCGCCAGTGGGCAGCGTAACAGGAGGCGAGAGCCCAACACCTTGGACCGAGGTGGTGAAAGGGGGAGCCGCGCACAACCCCACCGCACCGACGGCAGCGCTAGCAGAACCCTTCGATGCTGTCTTACTAGAGCCAGCCACCGCCGCGTCCACTTCGTTTCCTTGACAGCTCAGTCCATAGGCGGTTCGGCGCCCATCGACCTGAGTCATTTGCCCGAGGGGAGCCTCGTTGTCTCCCATCGAAAGGATCGCACTCGCTGGGGGTCCTGAAACTCCTGCAGGTCCCGCCTTTTCTGCGTTGCCCCCACCTGGCGCTCGGGCACGTGGTTGTAGGGAGCAGACGCGCACCATTTCTGCCACCTCGTCGGCCGGACGAAACACTCGTGGGGGGACATGCAGGTAGCGATTCCCTGTCGGTATGAAGTTGACATCTACACTGCCGGATGCCTCTGCAGACCGTGCCCCCTCCACCGTGGTAGCGGGGGTTGGCGACGACGGCACCAGGCGGTGATACGACGTGGAAAGTGGGATGGGCGCTACTGTTGTGTAAAATATAGGATCTCGACGGGTGTGTCCATGCCGGTGGCTGGCCTGCCAGCCCTCGCGCACCACGGCCTCCTCGTCGGAGAGCGGAACAGCCATGGGGACCAGGTATAGAGGATGGAGGGAATGCTCTTCCGCTGTGCGCTGATGTAGCGCTGCAGCGACGGTGTTGGCATCCTCGGGAGCCTCAATAGGTGCTGTGTCGAGCAGATTTTGTTTTCTCGGCGCGGGGAAAATAATGCGGGTCATTGGCAGCTCGGGACGAGGCCACGAAGATGGGGGCTCAGCATTCCCGTCCTCCTCTGCCACTGGCGATGCGCCAGATTTGCCCTCTCCCCTCTCATTGGCGGCATCGACCCACCTTGACAGGTCATCGCCATTCTGATTGGCTACGTAATACGCGCCATTCTCCGGATGCTGCACGAGGTACACCGGGCCACCCCGTCTACCCGCTGGCTGGCCCATCTGCACACCACGGCAATAATCCATGACAGCAGTAAAGGGCAACGATCGGCTGGAGAGGGCTGCACGCGGTCGGGCTTCCGCATCGTCCTCGCACGCTCCACCATCACCATACCCACGCATCGCCATCTCTGCGGGAGAGCATGTAAGGAACGGGGACGCCGATATCTCAGTGCCATCGAGAACAACGCATGCCCCGGCGCCACCTGTGGTTCGGCCTTCCGCATCGCACGCACCTGCCAACCCGATAGGGAGAAACATGACACGCTGGCGGGACATACCGTCACCGTTCCCACCCTGAGAAGACTCTTGACCTTTGGGATTGAAAGCGCTGTTGTTGAGATAGGGAGAGTTCCACAGCTCCTCTGCCGTCTTCGCTACGCCGTTGACACGGAAAAGACCTCGCCGCTCCTCGTCCGCGATCTCGCGGGCCGCGTCCAGCGCCGCCGTATCCTCGACTTCCTGGATCTGATGTTCCTCAAGGTGCAAGTCGAGCAGCCGCTGGAGCTCTGCGATGCGCCGGCTGGCGGCGTTTAATCGCTTTTGAGTGAGAACGCGGAGATGCTCCAACACGCGCAGACGCATCACCTCCTCTGGGGTAGTGAAAGAAAGCATCGGCGGTGCTGTTTTTCCCCCCTCTCCGTCGCTAAGAATCCCCTGGGCCGGCGGCTTCGCCTTCTTCACCTTTAGGGTAGCCGAGGTATCGTGGAGGGTGGAGGCGTCATCCTGCCTCAAGTAGTGAGGCGATCGAGACTTGAGACGATTCATGCGCGTCTGGTCGACCGCACGGCGCATGCGCAGACCTGTCAGCTCACGCAGCAAATGTTCCGCCGTTTCACCCTTTGCACCGTGCACGACCGCCGAGCGCCACCCTTCTTCGAGCCGCCGGGAATGTTGCAAACTGCCCGGGGGATCATCGGGGCTGGTGGGGTTATGGCGGAAGTAAAACACTGCGACGCTCTGTCCTTCCTTCAAGCTGGAGGAACGATGACTGTGCCCGTCACTACCCTCTCCCAGAGAGGATCCCGCTCGTCCACCCCACCGCACTCGGCGCCCTCCATCAGCGGCCATGCCATCTTCATAGGCGAAGATCTGTTTGACGCGGGCAGCGCGGATCGCCGCGGCGATCTCCTGCATCTCACCGAAAGCCTTCTGCGCGTGCGCGGTAATCGGGTGGGTACTCCAGAATGGGAAGCCGAGGTCAGCCCGATAGTAGTTCTCCTTCTCCGCCTCGCTCGACGGTGATTTCGAAAAACTCGGCACGTTGCTTACGATTCCCACCTTTCCATGGCGGCGCTTCTTGGCATTCTGGGCAGCAGCAGCAGCCTCTTGAACCTGGAAAAGATTCATTGGTTTGAGCCTCCACATCTTCTTCCGCGGATGTAGGGTCGTACCAAACGCATTTGGCATGGATACAGATTCTGTCCGATTCTCTGGCGACATAAGCGTGGTAGCTGACGATAGCGAGGCGGACATGATCACACTCGACGTTGGCATCCTGTGCAGGAATGACCCGACACCATCACATGCGAAGAAAGACCTGACCGCCTGAGATGCAGGCAACGGAAGCACTCCATTCGATAAGAGATCGATCATGTTCTGGGCCTGTGCGTCGCGAGCAAGTACGTCCATTGTTTGTCTCGTTTCCCTTACGTAGACGAAGAGGAACTCGAGCAACGCGTCACTACGGCTTTGAACACTCAGTAAGGCACGCTGTAACGCCAACACCTGCTCCGCGTGCTCTCGCTGCAGATCAACGATGGCCTGGCGGACGGCTCCAAGCTGTTTCTTTAGGTCATGTTGAAGAGGCTCTAGTGCGAGATGCAGAAGCAAGTGAAACCCTTTTGTCTTCGCTTCCTCGCGGGAGACTTCGGTAGAGTCGACGGGTACAACGACAGCGCCCGCCTTACCAGCGTTCGGGAAGTAGGCATCGGAGCGGGATGTCAGGCGTGTGTCGAAGGAGCGGCAATGAAGCCGCCCGTTGCTACGCAACGTACCATCCACAGCTCCCGCGTACCGCTTCTCCCACGCACCATGCTTGCCATTGAGGATTTGAATGTACTTCTCGTAGTCGAAGATGGCATCGACACTGCCCGTGTCATTGTGCACCACAACTTCTGTTGACGTTTTAGATACCACGACACTCGTACGCGCGGTGGTTTGTGGAGCAGCAGTGGTAAACGTGATACAACGCGAAAGGGGCAAGTTGTGGGTGTGGCGGTCCTTGCGGTGCCCAGCCGATGTCACAACAGCTCGGCTAGTCTCCGCGACGCCAACCTGGCTCGAGACTGCCGCGCCGGCGTGGGAGAGGGAGGGTCGCTCGGTACCCTCCTTATCATCGCCGTCAGAGCCTGCTGCGGTGGACGAGCCCTGCCAGCGCTCCGCACTCTCTCCTCTTTCCGTGCCCCCCTCCTCTACCACTTCCGATAGAAAGACTTTGGGGGATGTGGAACACGAACCCGAGCTTCGATAGATGGATGCCGCACGGGAGGCCGTCGCACTCGTCTGTCGGGTAAACTGTTGGATCTGCGACTCCATCGTTGGCAGTTGGGGCAGCGTTGGCGGTGGTTGGACGGGGGAGGCCATCGTGGTGCAGGGTATGATGATCCCGGAGTGGCCTCGACTAAGATGCGCCTGCCGCTGCAGCTCATCGATGCGGTGGCGGAGCACTAGCACTTCCGCGAAGTAGCTGTGCAACATATAATCATGCGCTTTCTTGAGGTTGACCAACACTTCCTGCACCTCTTCGACCCGCTCCTTCGCCTCCCGCAGCATAGCCCTCAACTCCGCATTCTCATCCTCGATCTCAACGCAGTGCCGCTCCAGTGCACGGTTGTCCGAGGCGGGCAAGGCCACCCGAAAGACATCTTCGACAACATGGTTCACCAGAGCACGACACACCTGTTCCGAAGACTCCGTTAGGTCCCCGGAAATCATGACGGCCATGTTCTCATAGGTTTTGCGCAGCAAGCTGCTGAGAACGCGGTTGATGTCGGTTTGCACCTGTGGATGCACACAGTGGAGAGTAAGCAACGAGTGAATATCGCGTGTGGCATTCTCCACGCACAATGCGAAGGCGCCCATGATGGAGAGGAGCACCGCAGTTCAGTATTCAGCAGCTATCGAGCGAAAACAAAAGAATGTGAACGGAGAACTAATAGAGCAACACAACTTCTTCGAAAGAAAAGACAGAAAAATCTCATATGCGACCTCCGCCACCATCACCTCTCCCGTTAAAATGCGGTGGTGAAACCTCCCTCTTCGTGTCAGACCTGCAAGGAGTACTCGCTGTCTGTGCACAACAGAGGCAAAACACACAGGACAAAGTAAGCCCTTAAAAAAAAAACAAGAGGGGCTTCAGTGCTCGTGAGGGCAGAAACGGTCCTCCTGATGGACCGAGGTGACACTCGATATCCAACACGTGCGGGAATTGGGGGGAGGAGAGAGTGAGAGAGACCCTTGGGAGGTATTTTGATGGCCGAGAAACGCTGTTTTTCCTTGAGACATAAATTGTGGTCCACTTCCCATGGAGTTTACAAGAGCTGCGCTGCAGCAGAACAAACCGGCCAATCATCTCAGACGACACACGCACGCATCCGTAAGCAGAAAAGGGGGAAAGAAGAGGCAGCGAAGTACAAAGAATGCAGCAGCAGACACAAACGATACGTAGGACACAGAACATGCATTGCGATGGAGACATGAAGAGTGAGACTCCATCAGTACGCGACTTCAGACGAAGAGCGTCCCCTGCTCTGACAGGATCTTCCAGAATGGAAGGGGGGGACTGACGGTCGATGAGAGAGAAACGTGTGAAGGGAGGAAAACTACTGGGCGATACACACGCACGCAGGCGCGAGGGCTGCCGAGGTGCAGCCACGCCTCACCCACCGTACTTCCTCATTATCACCGACGCTGATGGGAGCGGACCGCACTTCCTGACCGCACCCAAAGGGAGAGGGGGGGGATCCACGCCTAACATCATCTGAAAAAAGGTCAGACCCTCAGATGGGGCGTGAACGAGATGAATTCTGGGCTTTTTTTTGGGGGGGAGGTGCGCCTGCCTCCACTTCACCATTCGTCTGTTCAGTTCGCATCGCCAGGATTTCACCAGGCACGAGCCATCATCGGCTACTGACCACCTTAGCAGATTCAAAAAAAAAGAGACGAGCGACTCTGACCGAAGCGCGCGCTTCATCCATTTTTTGTTTTTCCATATGAAAAGAGTTCGGAGAGAAGGAAAAGAAGAAAGTGAAGAGGGGCTGCCGGAAAAAGGCTTGATAGATTCTCCGGAGAAAGGCCAGGAGGATTTTTCGCCCCCTCCACATCACGACGTCCGACATCCAGCCGCTGCAAGAACAGAACAAAAATCATTGATGACTAAAACTGGAACCAAAAACGGCAACTAAACCTTCGATGGAGGAAGCGGGGGGAAGACGAGGGGGGGAGGGCAGAATCGGAAGTATCGGCCATTTGCGCTGCCTCCGTCTTCATCCTCCTCTCTTATCACGTGCGAGGTTGCTGGCCCAGAAGCTGTTGCACCGGTCGTTCCAATCCTGAATGCCGGGGTGGGAAGGGGCTCCTAATCGCATCTTCACATCTTCGATGCCTGTGCACGTCGCCAGATCTCGAGGCCTTTTTCCAAAGTACCCTTCACCATGCCATCGGGGCAATAGCAAGATGGAACGCCGATGTGTGAGACGTAGTGGACGTTATCCATCTGGTTATCAAAGAATAACATTTGACTGAACTCGGACACGCTGGGGTCGACCTCGTGCACCTTCTTGAGAATCGCCTCGTGCTGACGAGCCTTATTAGCCTTGTAAATCTCAATGCGGTCACCGAAAAGGGAGCCCATCGTCACAGCCCGCCCAGTGCGGTCTGTGAAAGAAAACTTTTGTAGCAGCTCCTTTGCCCATGTCGGGACGTCGCAGGTAGAGGATATGGCAAGGTACGTACTTTCCCAGTTCGGGTCTGTGGCGATGACTTGTAAAACTTCTCGAGACTCGCCGATGAGGTGCACCTCCGTGCCAGACTTGTCGATCATGATGCTGGGGTCGTGCTTATGCGGCCGGAAGGGCGCACCGCCATACAGCTGATACATTTCAGGATCCCATAGCGTGCCATCCAAGTCGAAGACGATCACACGAGGGACTTTCACATCATCTCTGCGCATGTTGAATAAGTATGAGAGCCAAGAAAAAAAAAGGTATTTAGAACCACAAAACACGCAGCCGCCGATGGTCGTAAAAAAGAGAGAAAAAAGAGAAGCGGTTCTACCCACGATTAAAAATCGAAAAAAAAGGGAATCCGACCAGGACAGCGTTGATCAGAAAAGCACGAGGCGTTGACAAACGAGCGCTCGGTCGATTCGACACAATGGGCTCCCCCTTTCAAGAAGCTGTGAGTGTGTGAGTCCACAATATCCACGAAATGGCGAAAAAAGAAAGGAACGGTCCATCGATGAGAACATGTGCAGGGATAACACCACGACGTCCGCGATAAAAGAAACAGAGAGCCAGAAGAATAGAGAAGAGAAGTGAGAGTAATTCGTTCGGTATGCACCTGAAAGATCGATGAATCTCCCGTGCCGGCAAACTGCTTCGTGTATTCTCTTCTTGATGATCCAGTGCCATGCATGCATGTACACTTCCATCAAGAGGAAAGGGAAGAAGGCATCCGTGCTGGCACCGTAGCGGTACGGCGTCATGCTGCAGCTCTCAGAGGTACACATTGCTAAAGGAAAGGCAATTGAGGACGTGAAGTGACATGACAGGAAAGACACCACGCCCCTTCCCCTTCCCCGCCCCCGCCCCCCAACACAGACACACACACACGCATGAATAAAAGACGATTGTGTGTTTTACTGGGGGAAACAGTGGAGCAGAAAAAAAACGCAGAGCAGGAGATGTCTCTCCACCTCCGGGGGAAAAAAGAAGGAGAACAAAGAAGGGGTGACCGACTCAACGACACCTCGTCGAATATGGGAATGACGCGCATCACTCGTTCAACAGATTTACGTGTGGCTATGCTCTCTTGCTCTTTCGCTCCCTCTCATCCTTTACAACGCCAACTTTTTGTCGTTGTCGTCGTTTGCTTTGTATGTTAACGCTGCTTCTGAGATCTGATTCACTCTCACTCCACCCTATTTCACTCCTCTCCTCGATCATTGGTATCGTCGCTGCCGTAGAGTGCACAGGTATGGCCCTCCTGCATCGAAAGCATCTCTTTCTTCTTCATCTGCATGAGATAGCGAGGTAGGAAATGGGGGAAGAGAAAGACAGCTACCATTACAGCAGCCCCGAAAAAACACAAAGGAAGAGCCGTTGCACCAGCAAAACGAAAAAAGGTTGACGAAAAGAAGAGGGGTGCGTACGCGGGAGAGGAAAAAGGCCTTTCGACGAACGCTCATCGCGGGTGGATGGATAAACGCGGTCACGCGATGTCTGATGGATGATTTGGGGGGTAGGGGTGGCGAAACCGTTAAAGTACGAGGTCAACGCACCAGAGGGTTTGGCCCTCACCTATATCCCATCGGCGAAGCAGTTCCAGCACCTCCCTACCTTTTCCAACAACGGGACGCCAACCTCCCTTGCAAGGTACGCAAGGAAGCCTATGCGATTTTTTTTCTGAAAGAATGCGGGAACGCATGCCCAAGTGCAAACTCAGAGCCTTTCCAAGCCATCCGCCTGCTCGCATCTTCTCCATTGGGTCCTTCACGCAGGAAAGAATAGCGAATCACCCGCAGCGTTGAGCTTCCTAATCATGCGTAATCCGAAACACGCTTACACACACACACACAGAGAGAGAGAGATGTGCAAGACACGAACGAAGAAAAAGTATTCGCACTAGTGAAAAAAGGAAACTGCCGAGTCTGCTTTTAAAAATGTACGGTCACGAGAAACAGAGAGGGAAACGAAGAACAAAACGACATGATTGACAACGCACACATATGCAGGCAAGTTAGAGTCTGCCCGTCTGCATCACATCCGCCGCCATCTTATCCCCCCCCCCGTCCCCCCTCCCCAAACAAAAAAAGGTTACGGGAAGGAGTGAGGGTGAGGGAAGACAGAAAAATATGAAGCAAGAGAGAAGAGAGGAGGGCGAAAAAGCTGAAGAAAATATTCCGCGCTTTTTCGACGGGGAGGGGGGAGACAAAAGACACGTGGAAGCGGATCTTCATCCGTTAGTCTGTGAACCTTATCATTCATGTCAGGAAAATTCGAAGACGCTTCAACACCAAACAAGATGTTCTGGAATCATTACTTCCGCTGATGCTCCATACTTTCTGCTGAAAAGAAAGGAAGAAAAAAAAGAGAAAAAAAGGTTGCCGTTGCTGCTTCGCCAACACCAATCATACACACACACACATATATATATAAGCAGCGAGTTCAAGTGTCTCATATATCCGTCCTACTTGCGCTCTTCCACCCACCCGATCTTCCCTTCATTTTCTTTTCCTCTCACCCCACCCATCCTCAGTCTCGGTATCGCTCTCCATTCGTTAGCAGACACAGCATAACAAGCGAAGTAGATCTCCACGGCAATCGTCCCCATGAGAAGCCAAGGTACAACACAAGTCAGCCTTTATGTTGTGGTTGCTTTCGGGAAGGGAGGACAAAGTTAATTTCTCAGGAGGTAAAGTGGCATACCCAGCGTTTCTGTTTATCAGTGTGCCCATCCTTACTCTCTCACACAAGCACACGCGTACACGTGATGAAACCGGGCCGATCCGCTGCATGAAAACTCTAGACGAAAAAGAAGGTGGGAAAGAATGAAAATAGGATAATACGGAACCCTCTACCCATGAAAGCATAGGAGAGAAAAAAAAGGAAGAGAAGAGCAACCCGAGGGAGTGGGTGTGTGTGTGAGTGTGTAAGGGGGAGAGAGCAATGAAACCTTCGCGCTCCTGGGGGTGAACCCGATGCCATCAAAGAGATAAATAAAAAAGGAGAGAAGCACAATAGGAGAGAGAACAACGCACACATACACACAAAAAAAAAAAAGAACAGTCGCCGTTTGCCTCGCCGTTCAGCAACTCCCCGTGTGTCTCAAGCTATAGATACATACGTACAACTCTTTGAGGGGGAGAGAAGGGGGGGGGGGGGGTGAGGGTAACGTGCAACAAAAAATAGTAAAAATAAACGTCGAGAGAGAATTCTCACGGGAAATACATACCCGTAAAGGCCGAAATAGAAATGATCGTGTTGCCCTCTCTTCTCTACCCAAAGCACATTCATTATCATAAATAAATGTTTTCTGTGATGATTCGTCCATAATCACCAGCGTGGTGAATACCGCCTCTTCTCTTTGCAGCGCGCGGGAGCGGACATGGGAGCGACGAAACTTCCATCACCATGCAAGCAGCAGCAGAGAGGGGGGGGGAGGGAGGGAGCGAGGGGTTGGAGTCGATGGGGCATACGCCGGAACTGTATAAAACGTTGCACAAGCCAATCACGAAAGAGCTAAAAGTAGAGCGTGCCCATGCATGCTCAGCAAAAGAAGATGAGACACTCAGGTAAGGGCGCGATCGGACGATTAGCAAGAGAAAATGAGAAGAGACAAAGGGGGAGGAGAAAGAGCGCGCGCGGCTGATGATTGCAAAAAGACGGGTTCTTTTTTTTGTCCGGAAGGCCAGGGTATATCACTCCACGCGAACCAACTGCGGTGTACGGGGAAGTTCTGCGGAACACACTTCGAGAACAAAACAGCGAGCGCAAGAAGGTTGCGCTGGTGACGCCACCCGCAGCAATACCCAAAGGTTCCCAGAATGGATTCCTCCTCTTGAAACCCTCACGGATACAAAAAAAAATATTCCCTTTTTAGTAGCACTCTTATATATATATATGGCACGCATTCGGCGGGGAGCGGGGGAAAGACAGGAGACGGCGATGGCACCTTGTACCAAGCGTTGACGTGAGCGAAAAAAAAACAATCGCAATATCTTAGGCAAACACACACACAAAAGAAATCGCGACGGTACACCAAACCTACAAAATGGAAAATATAAGCAAACATAAAGAGCACGTGTCAATGAGTCGCCAGAACGCTTTTTTTCTCTCCATTATATGGCTGTCAGTGGCGATGTTACGAGGCAGATGTGTACAGATGAAAGGGAGGCCGTATAGTTTTTCCGATGTGCATTCACCAAGCACGCGTACCACAGTTCCTCCTTCCCCAACAAACGCCTTGCGCATCCGAGGTAGATGTGCGTCGAACCCCGTCAATCAACGCTGCCATACCTGCAAGAGTAGGTTATGCCGAGATGAAAAGACGACAACAACAACAGAATAAAAACAATTCAGCATTTTCATCCCCCAATGCGACCACCGTTAGCCGGCCAGAGATGCGTTCACGACTCCTCACCGTGACAGCGTTGGGGTTTCACACCCTTCACGCAGCTGGCGTCGACACCATTATTGATGCCCTTCAGTTGGTGCAACCGCATCACAAGGCATCCCAAAGAGGAAGGTAAAAAAGCGTGCAGAGCAGCATCATGGGGTTCGGTTACACGAAGTTCCAGAACCGCACAAGACCGTCCGGCGAAGCCGTTACCACCAGGTGGGCCATGCTCTGCACTTTGATCCCACGCGAAAGACCCTTCCAGCCTTGTGGGAACCCACCAAGCACCGTCTGCAGCTTTCGAACGTCCCACAGATACAAGTTCTCCCCCACGCTGGCGGCGAGATGCACGTCGTCCACGTCCAGGCCTGTCACGTAGTTCTTCAACGTCAATGTATGCTTGGTAGAGGCGGAAAGCTCGCCTCTTGGTCTTCCGTTGACCGATGAGGTGACTCCACCAGGGACGCGAAGATCCCATGACAATATCGTGCTGTCGAACGCGCCCGTAAAGAATTGATTATCATCCCGCACCGTCAGCGCGGGAAGCTTCCGGGCGTGCTCGCAGAGCGTGGCGATCGACTTAGAGGCGAGCACATCAATGACGCTCACCGAGCCGTCACCGCCACCCACCAGCGCTGTGGCCGAGTTCGGCAGGCAATCAACCACCTGCGCATTCGAGGCGATGGGGACAAGATGGACCGTATCATTTTCCGCTTCGCGGATGACAAGACTGTTGTGTAGACCGCCAATGAGTAGTGGTGAGGGATTCATGTTCCTCAGATAGCATACACAGTAGACGTCTGAGCCGAGAGAGGTTGCGGCCGTAGGTTCCAGCACGGCGTCCTCCGCCCCTGCACCGCCATAGGAAGCGCCGAGTCTCCATGCCGCAGACGTGCCGTCCTCGCAACCAGTGGCGAAGTGGTATTTGTCATTAAAGCTGATATCCCAGATGGACGAAGCGTGGGCGTGAGCCTGGAGTAGGGAATTACCAAGGGAGTCCAAAAAGTATACATTACCCCCCGATGACCCCACCGCGAAGCGCCCCACCTCCCCGGCAGACTGGACGCAGAGAAAAGTGTCACCGCTGAGGCCACTGAAGGTCTTGAAGAGAACGACGCTGCCGCTCACATCGATCGGGACGTCCCGCTTCGGCTCCCGGACCACCTCCCTCGGCGCAATATCCACAATGTCCACCGCGGCGCTGATGCGGACGTGCCGCTTTGCCGGCTTTAGCGCTGTGGCCGTCGCAGGAGGGGACGTTATAGAGCCACGAATGGAGCGCCCCACAATCTGTGACTGCGTGAGAGCGTCACTTGTCACAAGGCGGGAGCGCGTAGTAGACGCCGCCATGGAGTCGGAGAGGAAAGACGACCCCTGAAAGTTGGAGACGAGCTTGATTACCACAGAGTGTTCCACCAAAGACTTGGGAAAATGGGGATGCGGCTCCATCGCAATGATGATCCTGGCAGATGGATCGACGCCTTCCAACTTATGCGTGTGAGCATCCGCAAGCAGCTCTTCGAGTACGAGGCAAGTACTGATCGATTTGTGGGCGTTGACCATGACAAACCACGCACCAGAACGCATGGACTCCGCAAATCGGGCTGCGATCACCTCCGGCTTTGGCCTTAGGCGCAGTTTCACACCCAAGTCGAAGGCGACGAGCCGCTTCTTCATGGCCATCGCCAAAAGCTCGATTTCAGCGATGGGGTTCACGTCTTGCGTAACACAGATAACGCAGTAGCCCGGCTGTACGCGTTCCATGGCCCGCATGATGCGCCCTTTCATCGACATCTCAGCTATATCGCCCGAAGTCGGCGCAGAGTTGCCACCTTGAGGCCCTACATGACGATGAAGGTCATCGGCTCTGATGGAGAGCCGCATCTTCTCAAACTCGAGAAGCCCAGGCGTCGGCGATTCTGATCCTTTCGGCGCGGCTGCCAATAAGCTGGACGTGGCGCCAGGGGCAGGGCCAGCAGCGCTCAGAGAGGCCTCCGGTGGCGAATCACTGTGTAGTTGGAAAATGCGTACGGTATCGAAGTCGCTGGAGGACGCCTCCGAAATCGCATCCGCGTCCATGAGGTCCGAAGAAGAGTTGTTCATGCTCAGACTGTGTTGTTGTTGGGCTAATGGGAAGGTGAGTCGAAAACACTCGGACTGCCCCAATGCAGCCGTTGTCGCCGCCGCCGCTACTGTCGAGCGACGGCTCACAGCGGAGTCAGCCTGCGATCGATTCGCGGAGCTGAGCGCTTTCTTGCTCGGCACGGATGGTAATGCTGGACCCACCATACTCCGGCGAAACGAGTTGCGAAGGTCGGCGTCAATAGTGGGCGCCTGCGGTGGAGGGTCTTCGCTGGAAGGTGGCGCGATGATGCTCACAAGCTCCCTGACAGCGGAGTTGCTCGGTGCCTCCACCTTACTCACTGTACCGTTGCTAACCACACTGCCCTCTATCGAGACTTTGGTGGCATACTCATCGGTCCGCTCGAAAGTGACCGTAATGGGTGTGTCCGGGAACTCCATCAGTGCCCCAGGGGAGGCCGCTTGTATTTTCTTCTCCTTTTGTGGTGAGGGCCCATTGTGGCTGTTGATGTTGTTGGTGTGGAGCATCACAGCCTCCAGGAGCGCTGACTTCAATTCTGGGCTATCCGCAACGGCATGGCCGTTCACCGCCGACACCCTCGATGTTTTCCATGTTACTTGCTTCACCAGCTCTGGCAGCGCATCGGGAAGGAGTCGCTCGATGTGGCAGTCAGGCCCGAAAGAAAAACTCGCGTTGAGGGCCTCGACCGTCGTCACCACATCGTATGTATGTTGGTTTTGCGGCATGATGATAAAGGGGGGGGGGGGGCACCTCTGTTCCTTTTGACTACCTCAAAGGCGCAACCACACTAAAAAAAAATGCTTCCCTTGTTGCTTATCTCTGCGTGATCGCCTCTTGGAGCAAGAGGCGATGCCTCGGGATAAGTTCACGAGGACAGGGGGAAGGAAGACAAGAGAGAGTGCGAAGAGAGAGAGAGAGAGAGCAGAAAGGACTCTATCGAAGCACTGAAGACGCGAGCGGATATAAGACTCACGGTCTATCAGAGCTTTCCGTGTACCCTAATGTATGCCACGCGCAGCACTAAATATGTATGGTTATATGTATTTACTTATATATATAGTGGCAGCTGCAGATGTCGGAATCTTATGTGAAGAAGGAAGAAGAAAAGAAGAGCGCCACTCGACGTCCCATTCACTCGAGGGATGCCACCCCCGGAGATCAGGGAAAGAGGCCCGACAGCGAGGATGAGAGAAGAAGAGAGCAAAACAGAGCGTGAAGGGGAGCGATAAAAAGGAAGACATGATGCGCTGGGAAAGGGTCAGCTTGGTATCGCAAGTCGAAACAACATCGAAGCAAAGCGAATGTTACAAGCACAGACACATCACGGGGAGAAAAGGAGAGTGGGTAAGTGGCGGTGATGCAGTACCACCTTCCTTCCCAAGCCCACCTTTGGAAGAGCAATGGCATCGTGGATTTCGTCCTCTATTTTTCTGGTCCACTTTTCCTCCGTGACGGGGGGAAGAATTAAGGAGCGGCTCTCCCTGCCGTACTTCGTCCCTGAACGTCGAAGAAGCTTTGGTGCCGTGGCTATCTTGATTGATTTGTTTTGATCTTCGTCCCCCACATCCACCAGAAAATATGGAGAAACTAACACACACACACACAAAGGTCTCACACTCGAAGAAACTAAGGGAGAAAGGGAGGGAAGCGGATGGACGGAGCAGGAAAGGGGGGGGGGCGAAGCGAAGGAGGAAAGACAACGGCAGCGTGAGAGGCTGCAAGAATACGAAAGGGAAAATACTTTTAGCTGATGGTCGAGAAGAAAGAGGGCGGGTCCCCGTTTTCGGGCCCTGTGCGTGCAGTTTGAATGCGGGTGTGTGCGTGTGCGCGTGCATGTGCGTGTGTCTATCTAATTCGTCGGTGATCTTTAGATTTTCGGGCTCGTAAGGGGTAATCAAGTGCAATACTAGCAATACCATAAATGAAACAGACGGGGGCTGTTAAAGCAGAAGATAAAGGCTTGTACGCATAGATGCTTGTGAGGACCAGTAGAAGAATGTAGAGAGTGCGAAGGCTCTCAGCATACACGCGATGGAAAAGAGGCGGGCTGTGCGATGGTGAGCGCCACAAAAAGGCAGAAAAAATTAAAGAGGGCGAACGAATAGCACATCACGAGATCACGACGCAAGTGAACCACAGGAGCCACCTAAGCGCACCGCCTGAGTTGTCGGCGGGTATGCTTGGTAAGCCGTGCATGCGAACTGAGAGGGATGGGAAAGGGGAGAGAAAGAGGTATAAGGGCCTCACCAGGAAAAAGGGGGGTGGAAGAGAGACAGGAGCAGCGCGTCTCTTCACCTCGAAAAGGGGGAAAATAAGGATCCACCGCAGGATCGCTTCCTGAATAGGTAGCGTGAGCGGACCTAGTTCGCTCTGGAAGAATGATGAAGGCAAGGTCGGTAGAACCACCATATCACATTTTTTCGAGTTGCATGGCTGACCTCAGCGCATCGGCAGAGGTGAAAAACGACATCGAAACGCGATGGTTGTCATATATTAGTCGGCTTTTTTTTCATAGAGATAGAAATGCCGCAAAGCGTCATCTTCAGTTCGCTCCTGCGTATTTCTTGGAGATGAGAATGGTAGATATATATATATATACTGTGTGTGTGTGCGTCTTGAAGGTTGAGCAATTTCTCTTTCAACCTTCCCGATCACCCACGTTCTAGGTTCAAGAGCTGTGCCAAAAAATACTTCACCAGCAAAAAACGGGGTAGCCTACGGGAGAGCTTGTACGTTGCCACACACATGCTACGACAGAGAGACGACGCGCAACAAAGGAAAGTGTAAGAGGCGAAAGGAAGAGAATGAACGACAAGAGAGGGCAAGAACCATCTACGACGACATTTAATGTAGAATCGAGACAAAATGGTGTGGGAAATGGTCAGTCCAAGTATATAAAGACCTCAAGAGGAATACGCAAGATGCCTCAAAAAAAAAGCTTTGCTAACATTTCTTTCCTCCCGGGTAGTACGTGCACCCGCGACCTCGCCATCGTTCCCGTCCTGGCTAAAAGTTGGTGGCCCGCCAACGGCGGCGGCGACACAGACGCTATCCAAGTGTTATAGCCCCGCAAACTCTTCTTTGCAGATACGTCGATTTCTCGGGAACGTTGCGTTCCTTTTGAGGTGCGATCCAGCATAGAAGATCAACAGCGCAACGGCTTTTTCGACAAAAATAAAGAAATGCCGCCTCGCCGCCTTGAGGACATCACAGAAGGGGACACATACCCTTCGCACATCCTTTTGCCCGATAAAAAAAAAAACATGGCGTCCGTTGAAACCGCCAATGGAGAACAGGAGAGACGCAATCCTTTTTTTGCTAGAACAGCAAAAAAAATTTCTAAAGAATTAAAAAGGGGGGGACTCAAAAAAAAAATATGCGCATGCACTGCGAACGCCCAAGTCTACGAGAACGGATTTTTGTTGTTGGGAAATAAGCGGAAAGAGGGTAGAAAGGAAGGGGGGGGGAAAACGAACACACGCGGTCACATTGGCATCTATTCAGATCTAGAAAAAGATAATCGACATAAAATTCGCAAGACTAACGAAACACATGTAAAGAGCACGAGACAGACTGCGAAAAGGGAAAAGCGAAACGAAGAGAAAGGGGAATACAGAAGAAGTGATCTAGAGGAAAGAAGAAGACTCGCGTGAGAAGAGGGTAGGAAAATCAAGCTGATGAGAAGAGTCACCAGCAACAACAAGCGGAAAGAGAGGAGCCCCATCCACCAACAAATTCTTCTGTGAGTTGGTACTCTCTCTACATGGAGAGAAAGAGAGAGATGTTACATATATATATATATATTGTGTGTGTGTGTGTGAAGAGAGCTGAAAGGGTGGAGAAAGAGAAGTTTTGTGGGGCCGTGGGTGTAGAGGGATATCATTAGCGTCATCGCTGTGCTTTACCAGCCTACTCTCTCCTCCCCTCCCGTCCGTCCTCCGCTTCGTCGTCCCCCGTTTTTTCCACAAAATCCCGTTGGTGACCCCACAGAAGGCTTTCCCTCAAACCACGGCTTTACCAGAAACTGCTCACCATACCCCCGTCCGTCCTTTGGTCCCCTCTCTGGCCCATCCACTTCTTCTTCGCTTTACCTTATGAAACGGCATCTCGACTCGCGGGAGAAACGGAAATACACGAGAGACAAGAACGCCCCCACCTTCCCTTGCCCCACTTCCCTCTTCTCCACCTATTAATATATGTATATATATCCCTCAGTACGGCTCGTGTGATCCGGTGAGCGCCCACGGATCATCTCCAGCGCCTGTAGACGCCCACCGCGGCACGCAACCGCTCTGGGTGACAAGCAGTGGAGAGGCACCGCCTCATCGGGAAGGAGCTCCACCTATCTTCAACATCAGCCGATGCGTTCCCGAAATAGCCCCGCGAGATGGCTCTTCTGGAGGAAAAAAGATGGGGGGACGCGCCCTCGACACCTCCTGCTCCCATGCACGGCATAACCGGTGAAAGAAACGGAAGATCAGCTATTAGGCGTGCCGTGGTCGACTTTGGCGCTCGCGCGTCGGGGATGGGGAATGCGAGTTGGAGTGGAGGGCGTAAAGCGCTCGCTCCACCGCTGGGCGCGAACGCTGCCGCTCCATCCGCCGCCTAGCCGCTATTCCGACCGGCGGAGAAGATCCTCTCCGATACCGCGCGCCGGGCGTTCCTTCAACGGCACGATAGGGCCTATTCTCGTCAACGTCGAAGGCTACGTCGTCTTCCGCTACAGTGGTATACTTCGGCGCCGCCACACGAGACGACTTCGGCCTACTCCAGTTCTCCTTGCCCATGGAAGCCAAGTAGAGTTCGGCCAGTGGCGTGTTCTCCGGGTCGGCGGGACTTTGGGGCGCGGCTGCTTCGTATTGTCGGTTCGTAGAGACCGTCTCGTCGCTCGCGTGTACTCTAGCGGTAGAGTTCTGCCGTCCCACACCGGTATCGCCCCCAGGGTCATGATGCACCGCGGTCTCGTTCCCATCCCGGCGACCCAGCCGTCGGCGCACGTCGCTACTACTGCTCACGCTACGGTGTCTCAGTCCTTCTTGACGCTCCTGCTCCCGATGTTGCTGCGTTTGGAGATTACGGCTAGAGGAGGCCACCGTTGGTGCTGCATGGGAGCTGCTGCGGGTGACCCGACGCTGCAGTTGTGCCTTCAGGCTGTCGAGAATCGAAAGCGCATTTCTAACCCCATCCGCGTAGTTCGCTGAGCACAGACGACTCCGTGTTTCCCCCTGCGTACTCGATTTAAGCAGCGGGGCTTTGGCTGGTGTGTCTCCATCGTCATCCGCAGAGGCATGCGGCTGGCGATGATCGAGCTCTGCACGCGGCCTGGCAGCGGTGATGTCGGTGTGGCGTGTTATGGTCACTCCTGCCACTGCCCCTTGAGGTGAGCGACTACCACCTCCGTGACTGCCGCGAGACACACGGAGACTCTCTCGGACGCGCCGTAGACTTTCCCGGCGAACCCCGCGCCGCGCTTGGGCCATCAACGCCCGCTCCTCTCGCTCGAGCCGTCGGATGCGGTCGTCGACCTCCGCGTCAGAGACGCCACGATAGTATTCGACCAACTCTTCCTCTGTGAGGTCAGAAAGATCGGGGCGCGGCTGCGGAGAAATGGATGGCGCACCAGTCCGGCCCTCCTGCTGCGGTTGTTGCTGCTGCATCTGCAGGCGCCTCGCCTCCTCAATGTCGTCCTTCACCATCTCACGCGCCGTCTCAAGATCGGCCACCTCTGCCCGAGCCTTTGCTACAGCCGTCTGTAATGCTCTGAGGTGCAGGATGCGGTTGACTTCATCGTACCCCTGCGAAGCTGACGCGGAGGAAAGAAGGGCCCTCCACTCGACGCTTTTACCGTCGTCAGCGCTTGTTTCAGCCAGCTTTGCTTGGAGATTGAGGAAACCGTCCTGGATCGTTGGTAGCATACGCGAACCGATCCGCTCGAAGCAAACAACCCATTCATATTGAATGCGTGCCCGACGCGCTAGCTCAGATTGGAAAAGCACATCCATCTCACTGCGTTGCTTTCGTCTTGAGTCCGCTAGTTGCTGCTCCCATTCCGCAATATTTGACATCTGAGCCCGCGTCTGAGCATCGAGCTCCTCCTCCATTTTTTTAATTTTCTGCTGACGTGCTTCAATTTCAATGGTGACGTCGCGCTGGCGCTTACATTCATTCTCCACCAACTCTTGATGGTTCGCTTTCTGGCGTGTCAGTTCATTCCTTTGGTTGTAGAGGCGACCGATGTGGTCAATCGCCATCGCGTGATCATGTGCGACGAGCAGTCTTTGTGCGTTGGCGAGCGAGTGCAAGCAGTCGGAGGCCTGGGCTTGATAGTTACTCACAACAGAACCTACCGTGGAACCACAGTAGAGGAAACTGTCGCGGAGACCACGTTGGTACTCCGCCTCCGCAGATTCCTGTAGGCCTTCTATGAGCTGCCTCGCACCGTCACTGTACTGATGCGTGAAGAGGGGGGGCATGTTCAACACCACGACAGGATCGTTCTTGATTCGCATCGCCCGCTGCGTAAAGCGTAACGTTGCGACGGTCTGATCAAAATTTTCCCGCGATGGATTCACGCAGCACAAAATCAGGGTGATTCCAGATCCGCCGAGGCACGTACGTAGCAGCCGCGTCAGCTTCGCATCTCGATAAGGAATGTAGGGTCGCCGTTCCACAATAGCGTCTACGACGTTGCCGAGGGTGAGGAGACTGCGATTGATGTACCCACCTTCGCGGAGGGAAACACCTTCGGTGTTGGCGCGCGATGCGGATTCAGAGCCGGCGAGGTCTACCAGGTTGATCACACTCTTGCCAGCCCGACTACTTCGCTGTATCTCAAACGTCAGTATCACGTGCGAACGACTACTGTGCTCGTTGAGGTTCGTTATGCCGTACTTACGGTTCCGCTCCGCAGCGGCCTGCAACCGAATAAAGTCCTCGAACGATTCCACATCAACCATCTTTTTTTCAAAAAAAACACCTCCATCAGGGGCGTCGTGGAGAACCAGTTCACCTCGCTGCGGTTCCAACAAATCCTTTACTGATTCGTTGTAGATTTCTGTATAGAAGGCCTGTATTTTGGTGCCCGGGACCGTTCGCTTCAGCTCTAAAAGAAGCTTTGCGGCTCGCGGCACCATGCCGGGGTCTTCGTCAAGACCAATCATGCTATGGGTCTTGCCGCTCCCTGTCTGACCGTACGCCATGATCGTCACGTTCTTGCCATCCAAGGCAGCGTGCACGATGGCCTCCATGCCACGGAAGATGGACGCATTGGTTGTATTACTGGGGTGCACCTTATTGTAGACATAGCGGGTATTCGGATTGGCGGTGCTGTAGAGCACCGTCTCTGCACTAGACCACACAACATTGCCCACGGAGGGCCGTATACGCACGTGCACCTCAATACTCATGATTCCCTCCGTGTAGAGCTGTGTGCGTTTATAGATGAATGTGTGTATGTATATGGGTGGTCGCTCGTTCGTTTGTTAAGTCTTCCACGTGCATGCGTGCGCAGCGTATTCTCGAAAAAGGTCCTGCTGCACCTCTGCACGAGGCGATGAGGCAAGCGTTCTTTCCGTGGTACTGAAAAGTAGAGCAAGAAGGAAGAGGCGAAGAGGCGAGAAGCGAAAACAAGTTGAGCATCCTGAAATGCTACCAGCACATATGTATAGAGATGTATACTCAAAAGAGGGAAGAAAACAATTTTCATTGAATACACCCTCTTACCTGTTTGGGGGGAGAGAAGGGAGGAGGAATTGGGGGAGACGCAACAGGATGTAGTGCCTCCCTGTGTATGCGGCACAGCCTCATGCATGCTAAGGCTTGTAGACCAGCGCTATCCTGACTCTGTCGTCCCCGCTCCGAAGTGGCTCCGGTCTAGTCCAGCCTCTCGTTTCTTCATCCCCCACCCACCACCCCACCTCTCTCGTATCTCCTCCTCTTCCCATACGCATGACACGCTCACCTCCATTATTTGCTTTCATAGCTGCGATACACTTGTGCTGATGCTTCTTTCGATTGCCCTCTTGCCCCCAGAGCACTCCCTACAGCGAAATGAAGGGCGCGAAGAACTCACACGCGCGAGGCGACGATGCCTCCGCTAACACACAGACCCTCTCTCCCGCAGTCGATCGATGCACTTCTCTCCATTTACAGCACCTTCTCTGGTAAGGGAAGCAGAACAAAGAAAGATGACCTCGATACAACGCGCCGCATAACAAATACAAAACAGGGAGAAAGGGAAATTTCAAAAAAAGGCAGGGAGAAGAGGAGAGGGAAGAAATTAAGCAGAACTCTGAAAATGGCGCATGCCACTGGGACAATGAAAAAGATGAGAGGAGGAAGAAATGAAAAAGAAGGTGTAAGATACATATACATATATATGAGAAAATATATACATGTACACTTCGTGCATGCATGCAAAACTTCAGCATGAGCGAGCCTACTGGTATCACGAGAGATCAAAACGAAACAACTTCAAAGTTTAAAAACAGCGGAGATCAAAAGAAAACATGAAAAGGAACGGTAACGCAAAACGTTGAAGCTTCCAGGCAGTAGGAAGGGTACAAAAGAAGACGCAGCAGACAGGGGGAGATAGAGAGAGAAGAGAGAGAGGATAGCACGACACCCCTTTTTCTGAAATTGAACAAGAGAGTGTGAGGAAGCCTCACTCGCTGCTAGTTGCCCCCGCCTTAAAGCCCACTCCCCCTGGTCTACACAGCTTATCAGCCTGTGGAGAAAAAAATAACGTATTAAAACAACCACCGAAACAGAAGCGTGCCCCCTCCATTCCCGACACACACACACACAAACGCTTACCACACGTTTACATGTGGATTGTGTCGCTGCGACAGTCCCTAAAATCATCCATCTACGATTCGGTGGAAAAGCAACCGTATCTCACACGAGAGGCATACGAAATAAAGAAATGTTGCACCCCTCCTTCGGTTCCCCACCGCCACCACCCGCCCCCCCTTTATTCCCTATAGAAAGAATAAACGGCAGTCTCTTCTTTCTCCCTAGCCCGCTCTCCTCCAAAAAAAAGTTTTGAAAAAGAGATCGTCCTAGACGAAGGGGGAAAATGCAAAGAAAGAAAAAGCCCCACCTAGATTTTCATCCATATCGCCCATATTCTTCTTCGACGGTTGAGAGGGGAGATGGGGAGGGAAGATATTCATATATATATATATATATATATATACACGCTCGCCCATGCTGCTGAACAGGACAACAGCACCGAGAAGAAGCTCGTCGATCAAGATCTGCGGCGAGCGTCACATAAAAAAAATTGAAAGGGGGAAGAGGAGAAATCGAGCAAAGGATGATGGAGGGTGAAGAAGGACGAAAATGGGAAGCGGGTCAACTGAAGTTAGGACATCGCTCTCTCTCTCTCTCATATATAAGCAACACGGCTGGAAAAGGGGGAAAGAGAGGCTCGACCCTCTGCACCTCTGCGCATCTCATTGGATAAATCTCTCTTTCCCTTCCTCTATCTTTGTCCAGGGGGGTTGGGTAGTCGTAGACCTTCCCTGGGCAACGATGCCTCTCCCTCACCCTTTGAGAAACCCATTCCTTTGAACGAACACAGCTCTCGAACCGTCTCGACACATCCTCCAAGCATTCAAAGCACAGAATCATTACTGATAGCTGATGCGCCAAGGAGAAGGAGAGGCTTTTCGGAGCCATTACCTTTCGAAAGGACACAATCTACCAGTCTGGAACGATGGTGATCAACGCTGGGATAGAGCCATTGCAAAGACAGTAAAAAACGTTCCCATGTCTGCGGAAGCCGCCATAGCATCCTTGGAGGTTATCAAATTTTCCTCGCGCGAGGGATAACATGAAATACAGAAGTTGAGAAGAAGGGAGCTCCCTTTGCAGAAGCACCACCACGCACGCACGCCTTTCCCTACGGCACCCCGTCCTCCCCTTCAAAAAAAAAGCTCCTTTCTTCTTTCTAGACTCACTCTCCTCAGTTTTGAAGCCTAGACGGATGTGCCGCCTCGTAGGGTGGCGTCCTTAGTAAAAATATATATCGAAATATCAGAACGGTGAACGCCGACATTATTCCTTTCGATATAATTTTGCGTTGGTGGTCCGTCTTCCCCACTCCACCGCCTTCCTTCTCAGAATTGCATGCAAGTCAACTCCCGATTTGAGAAAAACGTTATCCCCCCTCCCTCTTCTTATCAAACTTGCACACACGAACAAACGAAACCCATCATAAAAACCAGCAATGCCGACACGCATAACATCACTCCCCCAAAAAAGGTGCATCCGGCATTCACCGCCTTTCTCCAACTTCCATTCTCTTGCACCACATCACGTCTTCGTGCATGCATATATATTGAAGTTACTTTAAATGTGAGAAAGAAAATGTACACGCGTGTCATGCCGCATTACTTGCGAATCTGCTTGCCTCTGGGAAGGTCAAGGCAGAACATAAAAAATACCTCTTGACGCCTCTGTGAGGGGTTTGGAGAAGTGCGTGGGCGTATTACAGAGGATCTGTGGGACGGGGTGAGGGGGGGGGGGTCATCGCCGATCATCGTGGGTCGCAGCACTGCCGCCACCGGCACCATCCCCATTCTCCGTCACTTCCCCGCCCACCCCACCAAGTGCAGTAATGACCGGTAAAAGCTGCAGCGTCGCTCCGGGGGGGAGTTGGTAGACACGATCACCAATAGTGACGGTTTGAGGGTAAGGAAAAGGCAGTGGTAAGTTGGAGGTACCTCGCACGGGGCCTTGCATGTTGGTCGGTGGTAGCAGCGCGAAAGGCTGCGGTGTCTCCTTGCCTGCGCCAGTTGTGGAAGGGACTCCGCCCATAAGGGTGGCAGCGGTCCCCACCGGCGCACTGCGAATCCCGTTCGGTGAGGAAAGAGGGGGGTAGTACGGCCACGGCGCAGAAAATAGCGCGGTGGCTGACGGACAACCACTCATGGGGTTAGGGGGCAGTAGGGGCATCCCATTGTACATCGTCGTCGCGTATCCAGGTCGCATCGGCCAAGGCGGAGGCGGGTGCGGAGACAAACGGGAGGCCGAGGCAGCTCTAGGAAGAGCTCCATTGATGGAATACGGTAGGGAGACCTGTGCAGAAGCGCAGCCGTCGTTTCCTTTGGGACCCTGCATCCTTCGATCGATGTGCAGCACAGGAAAGTCGCGGAGAGAGGCGTCACTGGCTCTCAAACACGCAACATCCTGCCCAGAATACCCAACCCACGCACCGCGCGATGTGCACAGCACCCGATTATGGTGATTCAGCGCGATGGACACGTCTGCGTCGTCGAGGCTCACGGTGGCGCAGCCATCGGAAGCGCTTCTCGCTGCTGAAGGACGGAGGCCGTCACTGCTGTCACTGACACCGCCACCCATTATGTGGATACGGGAGGGAGGGAGGGTTATCGTCATGATTGAGAAAAGCCAAGAAACGTAGTCAGCCGCCATGTCTGTCGGCAAAGCCGCAACGAACAGCACCGTTTGATGTGGTTCGGTTCCCTTCGCTGGCCCTAGGTCGGCGGGGAGAGACGCCGTTGCAAGAGACTGCATGCGTGCCGCTGCATCGCCGCGCAAGTAAGCGTGAAAGGTCACGCGTTGCGGGTCAGACATGATCAGAGGCGTTGCAGCTGTGGCACAACAAGGCAACACATCCGCAAAAGTCGAATATGTCGACGGCGTTAAAGGATCCTGCTTCACAGAGGAAGACTTATGGAAGGTGGGTGAAGTTCCTGCCTGAAGCAGACTGCTTCGCTTCGATGTGCCACTCGCCCCGATAGTGCTCGAGGCCGTTGACGACTCGTACGACGGAGGCTGCAACACCCCCGGTTGGCCAGGTGCGGGAGGGGGAAGCGCGAGATTGGGGTCGTAGGGAGGCAGCACCACTCCACTGTAAGGCGGTGGCATGGCTCCCAGAAGCGGGCCAGAGATGCCGCTCTCTACACTGGCCGAGGATGGCGTGCGGCCATGCTGGTTAGCCCCTGCCACTACCGCTGCTGTTCCTCCGGTATTCGGTGCCCGACTCCCATTACCCCCACCTTCGCGAGCGCCGTGATGATGGCTAACGCTGTAGGCGCGTTCGATCACTACCGGATGTGTCGGCCCACGCACCCGACCCGCCGTCACATCAACCACATCCTTGGACGCAATCAACTCTTTCATGACCGCCGGCGATGGCGCAACGTACACGCCCTCCTCTGCGCAGTAGATGCGCTGATTCATGTCCAGCAGCTGCTGCACCTCCGCATCCGTGGACACAAACACAGATGCGCACCCCGTTGGAGCCACGTTGGACCGCCCATTTTTTGTTTTGCGGTGAATGAGAATGCTCGAAGGGATGAGCTGCACTCCACACGCAACTTGGAATATCCAGCTGATCATGTGGCGGCCGCTCTGTATGACCTCAAAACGGAGGCCGCCCATGAAGAGCTTTGTACCGGCCGAGCTGGAGGGCGGAGATGTGGCGGGCAACGGCATAGAGGCTTGTGGGTCACTGTGGGGAACCTGCAGAGACGACGTTGGCGCTTCGTTCAGACCATCCTTAGACAGGTCGATCGTAGATTCCTCGCGTTCGGTAACCTTCTGGAAAGGAACGGTGCTGATGGGGGTCACTCTTTCCTTGGCCTCACCACCAGATGGCGTCACTGCCATGACCTGCTTGATCGTTTCAGGGGGTGGATATCGATAAAACTGAGTGTCAAGCCTCGCTGCTAGCTTTTCGATGTTACGGAGAAGTTCTTCTAGGTATTCCGCATCGGAGTCGTCCGAATTTTCACGTTGGCCTGCCGCGTTGTCCGCCGCGGAGGGGGAGCTCCCTCTCGCATCGCCCTGCCCCCTCAAGTTCCGACCGCTATGCGTCTTCCTCGACGGCAAAGGAGAGTCTGGATAACCAGCCAAGTCGCTGCCAGCACTAAAAGTACCATCGGCCGCTGAGAAGATCGGCAAAGCTTGTGCACGATCGGTGAACTGATGACAACTCGTCTCGCCCGCCGTGTCCGTCTGGTTGAGCAGCTGGGAGGAGCTACGAATGTCGGGCATCAAGCGATTCGACGTCTTCAGCTGCATCATCCGGTGCTCAAAATTCTGCGTTGCACTGGACTCTGTGCTCGCGTAGCTTCGCCCACCAGTGGAGTCCCTTTCGTCTTCCTCACTGCACAAGCCATCCACATTAGATCCAACGACGCCGACCCCATGGCTTGCGTCGTGCGTCTCCCGAAATAGCATTACTGCCAAAATAAAGCTTCGATATGCCTAGCAGCAGCAAAACGGCTAAAAGGTACACACGTGCACGCGCTCACACACACTTTCGTCGTCTACCCAGAACAGAACACAAGCCGTTGAAACAAAGAGAGTAAAGGACGAGAGAGCAGCAGAAGAAAAAGCGGATCTTGAAATCACTCGGGGAGAGAAATACGAAAAGAGACCAGAACCCTGAAGTAGGAAGAAGACGTGCAATTACCCTCGCCACAGCCGAATCAAAAGCTGCTTCACAGAGATGCAAAGGGTTTTCGCGTTACGACAGCGTAGCAGGGTGAAGGATTCAAGAAGACCAAAAAGAAAGAAGGAAGGAACGAAAAGCAGACTCACTTTTTAACGATCGTTTTAAAAAAGACAAGCGGTATTCAAACGCCGCTCTCACACAGCAAAAAAATAAATCTACTAACGCATGCGAATCGAAACAACGAGACACACGCTTAGAAGCAACTTGACTTCGTTTATTTCTTTTTTCAAGTTTCCTCAACAGATGCCTTTGCGGCGGATGCCGAAAGAGTCGAACACGAACCCAAACGATAGCAACTAAAGGCACGAGCTGAACGAAAAAAGAAGGACGTTGCTGCAGAACCGACGTCTTCTTTGAATGGTGGAGAACGCTGCAGTGGTGTTTAGGGGGGAACGAAAAGAGAGGCAGAGTCTTTTTTTTCGGAGAAGGAGCGACACAGGAAAATGATTTCGAGAGTCTTCACCGCACCTCACGAGGGGGATATTATTCAACAAAGGTTGGAGAAAGAAAAAAACGTTGAGACAGCAGTACAAAACAGAAGGGGGGAATGAAAAGAAGAATGTCAGTGTTTGAGTAACCTGCAAGACCGAAACACAAATATTGCGTAAAGGAATCTCCACGTGCTGCTAATACACATACACGGGCAAGAGATCACAAGTAAACGTATATATATATATATACATATATACGCAGAGAGAGAGATTCAGGTGAAGGTATCAGGCGATATTTTTTTCTTATAAACAAAAATGAACACGCAAGTGCAACAACAATAATTCGAGCAAAAAAAGGGGGAGAATTCGTAGCAGAGAGAGAAATTCAATTCTCTCGTACTTCACACACGCTCTTGTGCCTTTTTTGTTGAAGATGTTGTTCCCGATCACCTCAGCTGTACTTATTACCTTCCCTTCCTCTTTTCTTTTACTTCTCTCTTTTTTTTCCAGCAACTTCGATGTTCAATATATATATATATATATATATATATCCGTTGGGGGGATTTCTTAGTTTTGCGCAGTCGGTGTCCGTATACACAAAGGGAGACAGCGAGAAGGCTGGGAATGGAAAGAGAGGGAGAAGAGAAGAGAACTCACAGAAATGCATACACCAGAAACACCGATCCTCCTACGAAAACGCACTCACACATGAACACACGGCCGTGGAGAGAAAACGAGGGGAGATATAAATTCAATCGTAGAGTGGAGGTGTGGGAATCAACCTCCAGAATCTTTATTTGGGTGGGAGAGGGACGAGATGCTAACGGAAAGCTGCCAGGAGAGAAAAGAGAAGGAAGCGGGGAGAAATGAAAAGCAGGAGAAAGTAGAGGGAGAAAATGGGAGAAACGAAGTGGGGAGGAATGGGAGAGAGGACGCAACTCGAAAAGAAGTTAGGAGCAAGGTAGAAACATAAGCGGGGCGAAAACAAAATGAAAGAAAAATGATGTGGATAACACAAAAACCTCCGCTAGCAAAGAAATTTTTGAAAGGGAAGACGACCAAAGAGGAGGGACGATGGGGGGAGAAAGATGAAAAGGAGGGGAGGGAGACCGCAGCAGCGCCAGCAGCAACAATGCTTACAACACTCGGAAAAGTTAGCGATGAGAGAAGGAGAATGATCCCGCCCACCCGAACGGATTTAAGGAGGGTCAAAGAGAGACGGCGCGGCTCAGAGAAAAGAGTTCACAGCACACGTCACATGCATATATATATATATATATATATATCGATTTGTGTCGTGTTGGTGTACGCACAAATACATATAGAACCACTAATTATGGTAGCCAACGCCACCTAGTCTGCAGTAGCACGGATTCAAAGAGGCGAACAATATAATATATATATATATATGTCAAGTCAATGAGCGCACGCTCCGCTCCACCCAACAGTACAAACGCTAGTCAGCTCCCTCACGGAAACAGAGAAATGAGCAAAGCAAAAGGCGCTCGCGAAGGGGGGGGGGGTATCGTACTGTATCAGTGATTATCTTCCTCGTTCGTTTTCTCTTATCCACTTGAGGCAGAAAAGATGCGATGGAGCTTGCGATTCCCTCCGTCTACGCACAATCGCCCGCACGTCGTCCTTTGCTCTACGTTGTTGTTTCGTGTGTCAAAGGCCTCCCTTCTTTCCTCTCGCCAAGGCCACCTTCCCGAACGTTTCTCAGTCGCCCGCAACCGCCTCGTCGGCGACCGTCTCTTTGCCCCCGGAATTCACGTCCAGCGGCCACACACTTCCGCTCGTGCGATATTGCTTGCCTCCTCCTTCACCCCTTTTCTTCGGTGAAAAACTGCGGATCCGCGACGGAAGGATGAATGCAATCGAGTTTCGATCCGTCGGAGAGGCGAGAAGGGGGAAGATAAGAGGGAGAGAAGAAGAGGGGAGAAGAGAAAACGAATCCGTCCGCGTACCCTGACGACTACCACTCGAAAAGAACAGCAAAAAGGGAGGCGCTTTCTCCTACTGCGATGCGTCCACGTGCTCTGCTCGATATGCGCGGCACTTTCACCCAATTTGGGGGAAAAAATGGGGTATTTCAAAGAAAGCCGGATGAATCGTTCGACCACTCCTTTTCTTGTTTCGACCGCGCCGTTGTTCTTGATTGCGGTCGCGAGAAGCGAGAGGAGAGGCACAGGAAGCGGTGCTGAACACCTCGTTAGGCTCACTTTTGCCGAGGTGCGCAGCGACAAGAAGGCTGGAGGGATGGGAGGCAAAACCAGCAGTAGAAGTTTAAAAGAAGAGTAAGAAAGAAAAAGCTATCGGATGAGCGAAGTCCGAGCGTTAGTGTGTGGAAAGAGGGGGGGGCTCTCTTTGTGGAAGGTGATGTCGCCGTCTCTCTCTTTCCCCTGACTGTTACACATATATGTATAGGAGTGTGTGTAGGAATGGGGGCCGGGAGGGAGGGGAAGGAAGAGTGGAGGTCTTCGTCAGCTCAGGAAGCAAAATCTCGGAAAAGTTTGTTCTGTAGGGCGGGAATGGGAAAAGGAAAAACGATTTGCGCAAAGTGACGAAAGGAGCGTAGGAGGAGCCAAACACGGATGTCAAGTAAGAAATATGCAGGCTACTGATATGCTTTCCCCAAAAACTGCTACTTCACTTGCTAAAATGCAGGAGGGAACGCAAGATGCCTCGGCCGTGAAAAGAATGGTACTGTTGGGTGCAGTGAACGAAGTCGAGCAGTCCCGGTGAGAGAGTAACAAGTGGTAAGCACCTGCTAATAGAGTGATCAGGAACTATAACAACAAGAGCAGAAAAATATACTAAGGGGGATTCTGCGGCGCAACAGGTAGAAGCCAAGTCCTTGATTACATATATATATATAGAGAGAGAGAGAGGGGGGGGAGGGGAAAAAAAGAGTCAATTGGATTTTAGTGACGACAGGGGAAGGGAGAAGGGGAAATTTTTTCAACTCTGCCGATATCCGAAGGGAGAGGAAGAGTTGCGCCAGACCATCCACATCCACATCCCTTTTGGGGGTGCCCCCAAAGGGCGTGCATGAAAAAAGGGAGGGAAAAGAAGAGGCGTTGCGATTCCAGGATCGTTACAGCGGAGGCCCCACGTAGAGACGCGTACGGACACCTTTGGGGAGGGGCGGGTGACGTGAGGATGGAGGGAGGGCGGGGCATCATCGGCGGGAAGGGAATAGGGTGGGGTTGTTGGTGGTATTACTTGTTGGTAGAGAGGGCACCCACGACAACAAGAACAGAAAAGGAAGCGGTTCGCACTCGTCAACGATTCAGAGATGACAAGGAGGGCCACGTCGAACCCACCAAAAAAAAAACGGGGGTGGGAAGGGGAAAGAAGCAGGAGAGGCTCAGGTAGAGCAACCTTTTCTTTTTCTGAGAAAGAAAACAGTAGAGAAGGCACCTGGGGAGTGTCCTACGTCGATTGAATTCAAGATGAGGGGATCAACATCGCTGGCAGTGCCACGCCCTGTGCCGCAGAAAAATGGATCATGCTGATCGTCAGCAAGAGCGATGAAGTCCCCGTAGAGTGGATGCGCATTACATTAGGAGAACATGCGCCCGCACACGCATAAGGGAGTGGCAGTGAAGGACAAAGAAGTGGGACTCACTGATGAACGATGTAGAGGGGGAGGGGTGAATGAGGGGAAGCACGAGGATGAGCGAGGAGGAAAGGGAAGCACAAAGCAGCGACGCGCGTTTTTTTCAAGCTGGGTTGAGAGAAGGGAGGAGGTGCAGGAAGAAGAGACGCTCCTAGCCTTGTTAAAGACGTTATTAGCCACCCCCGAACAAACGATGAGTTACGGGAGGGGGGGGAGGAGAACGCCCAAGCAGCAGTGCTCCTCCAGTGACTGTCTTTGTCGGTGACGCCCCCCCACACCCTTTCATCACAACTGCCACACGCATGTCCTTCCCCACTGCCCACCGCGCTACACCGGTATGACACCACTTCAATCAGCGACCCTCCACCTCCGCGATGACACGAAGTATAATGTGACAAAAGTCATCGAAATCAGCGTTGTTGTGCTGCGCCGCGCTCAGTGCATCTAGGCGGGACCGACTACCGTCGATAGTGCGAATAAGCTTCTGTAATTCTGGACTACGCAGCGCGCTGCGGAGGCGAGGATGATGTGCAAGAGCAGCCAGGTGCTTTTCTTGGAGGATGTAGATTGCATCGGCGTTGCCCGCCAAGCCCACGGCGGCCTGCGATGGTGGCACGCGGTTACGATGGGCTTCCAAGATGGCGACAGAGGCGGCTGCGCCTTCGACATCTTCCTTCGAGCTGGTTTTCACATTAGAAAGGTTGGACGTAGAACCTTGCACCGATGAAATCATTTCGAGAGTACCTACCGCAGCCTTCTCGCGCGAAAGATCAGAGAACACATCCGCTTGCGCTTCCACGCGCCGCCGCTTTTCTTCTCGCTCCTTATCTGGCTGCTGAGCGGCTACTATCGCCTCACAGAGCCCTTCATAAGGAGAAGCATCCTCGCCCTGGGCCGAGTTCTCTGCTTCCAGCTCTGCCCGGGTCATACGGTGGATCTTATAGCACTGAGAGGAGCAGTAGGCAGAGCGGCATGTGCGGCAACGATAGTTGGCTCGCTCCGCTGCACATATGACACACTTCATCCTCTCGGAAAAGCGCTCTCCTCTGTGAGTCGGGGTGGTGGTGACTTCGACGATTAGGATCGTACCCTATCTTAGCTGTGAAGGAACGCTTTGCAGACTTCTTAGAACGTCCCCAACGTGTTTACGGGGGAGAGAGCGAGAGATGAAGGGAAGACTCCTGCTTGAGCACAAGAAAATTGTGCCACAGGCAGAAGCGCGTCGTTCATAGACAGAAAGCGAGTGAAGGAGTAGACGGAGATACGAGGGGGGAGAAGAGTCTCTGACGAGCTGCGGTAGCTCCGACGTTTGGATGATGGCCCATCGCGACGCTCGTAGAAGAAACACCACCCCGACCCCTCCCTCCCCCTTTCAACCCGTCGAGACGGCAAACTCATGCGGCCCACTCCGAAGATCAGAGCCGTCGAGAGAAGGGGAAGGGGCACCGGTGCTTCACCTGGGAAGATATTCCGACATAAAGCTGGGCAACCCTAAAGGTAGACCCAATGCATCGTAGGACGCCTCACCGTTCCTGGTTCCTCCATGCAGGCTCATACTCACATTGGCGGGGCCATCACGCACTGAGCAGAGGAGCGAAGGGGGAAAAGAAACCGGGCGGTAGATCAGGGACAATGGGGGTACGGTGCGGGTGCGAGCAGGGCCAGCGGGGTAAGGAGCAAAAGTTCAACGGTAATCGCCGAATAGTTTCGCTGCCTCCTCGTTGGAGTTCTCAAGCTAGCATGGAGCACGTATAGGAGGCCATGGTAGTCCTTTCAACATATATATATATATATATATCCATCAGATGTAATCTTTGCGCGATCGCGCACTCGGCGCCACAACTGCACTACTTGCCGAGAGAGAGAGAGAGGGAGAGGGGGAAATAGTTGCAAAAAAAACATCATAACGAAACAGACGAGCACCGTTAAACAGGGAGAGAAATAGTGGAGGCAACACCACTGGGAAGAAGGTGGAGGAGAGACAAAGAGCACTCGTAAAAGATGGCGATGGCGGGCGAGCATGGAGCAAAGGGGGAAAAAGAAATGGGCGCCAGAGAACTTCAGTTCGTTGGAAACGCGCAAAAAGAGGGAGAGAAACGGAGATACTCATGTAGCAGTAGCACCCGCCCCCCTTCCACTGAAGAGGGAGTTCCAACGTTACCTCCACCCATCCTCTCCAACGGAGGCGGCGTGGCTGTAGTGGTGGTGGTTGGGAGGAAGGAGGTGAAAAAAGTGAGCGGGACGTCAAATACAAAAGACTGCGCCGCTGAAGGATGCCCGAGTAACTTCGAAGGCAATAAAGTTTTCAACACGGCAAGGGCAAGTATTGAGAGCCGCGTGCATTCGACGTGAGATCTGCGGCGCACTCACCTTCAAGAGTGCAACGACTTTACTTCGAGGCTGTGCAATCCTTTACACAGAAATATCTCTCTTACCCTCTGCCACTTCACTGCACCCCTTACCTTTATTTTATTTTTTGAGGAGGGGGAAAGACTTTGGCTCTATTCCCCATCCAACCGTCTTCTTCCTTTGTTGGCTGATCGCCTCCCCTACCTCTCCTCCATCTGTCGTTCACTGCTTACATGTACGGTGCGCCAGAGCTCATGGAGCCGAGAAGTCGCTTATTACGATACTTATACCCGTTGAACTCATTCAGAGAGAGGGGAAGGTGCATCGACTCTACACAGCTTTCATCTAGACGGAAGCAACTGCGGTGATGAAGTCGCGTCAGAGTACAAAGTGACCCCGATGGCGGCGACCGCATCTTATGGAAAGTGTCGACGGTAAGGTGATACCAACGCTTGATGAACATGCGCATCGTTAAGCCATGTGTGATGATCACAACGTTCGTGTCCATCGGAAACTCCACACGCTCACGCTGGAATGAATCCAAGAATGAGGTCACGCGATCACAAACATCTGCACCACTTTCGCCGAAGGGGAAACGATAGAAAAACTTCCCATACCGCTCCCGCTCGAGGAGGTGATGCATGAGCTCCGCAGTGCTGGTGTAGCGACCGACGTCACCGTCGCGCAGACGGACATCCTCTCGGACGCCGATGATACTGCTGCTTGTCCCGCTATTGAGCACAAGAGATGGATCAGGGCGCAGGAGATGTCGTCCCTCAGACCACGGGTAGTCCCTGACTCCTCTGGTATTCACCGGTTGCCATTGTTCTTTGTTGCACTCTTTAGCAGCGGTTCCTGTTTTGTCGCTCCACGCAGCTCCGTTAGTCTCCTCCGCGCATTCCTCCGCGGAGAAGGGCAGAGACGAGGCCGTCTCCTCCTCCTCCTCCCACCATCGCCGTGACTTTGCCGCCCCACTGAGGCGGGCCTCATCATAGCCTTGCAGCACGTATCGTAGCGTCTGTCGAGAGCGAACGTAGGGGGAATAATAAAAGTAGACCGGATCACTTCCCACGAGATCGCTGAGGGCGCGGCCCGCCGCGATCGCCTCACACTTCCCCTCCTCCACCAGAGAAATACGCCAGTCAGGGATTCGCACGTACACGCTCGCGTCTTCATACGCCTCGCTACGCCCATTGCGAATAAGAATGATGCGCTTCACCGGCTCTGCAAACCGCGACATGGGAAAGAACGGCGAGTACGGGGGGCTGCTGCTGCTGCTGCTGTCATCACCAGACGGACGACTAGTACAGTGATCATCTGCATGCCTTGTCTCCGATCCAGTCGTCATACTGACGACATCACCACACGGCTCTGAGTTGCTGGAGTTGGACATGCGGTTTGCATCGTTAGTTATGCCCTCCTCAGTCGAGGACGTCGCAGAACAGGCACCCTCCAAGGGGTTCAGAGCAGAGAATGCGGGCGATGACGTCATTAAGGATGACGATGTGGGAGCAGCAGGGGCGGGGGGACCGCAGCGCATGCATTCATCTTCACAGTCGAATGTGGTTAAGTTCGATAGCAGCGACGGTGCCGTCAGTGCCACGCCACGCCCAACGTTGCTAGACCGCTTCATAGAAGAAGCAGATTCCTTCCTAGCAGAGGAACTAAGGGAAGAACACCCATCGGAACGTGTCGACACCACGTTAATCGACGCCTCGGAAGGGGCGTTAGGAAGAGACGTGTGCGCTCGCCGCGCCAGTCGCCGCTGAGATTCACTTCGGATAAAGATGGACATGCGCTGCTCTCCATTCGGCTTGCGGCAGGATACCCATCGCGAAGTTGCATCCTCCGTCGTCGCCGACTTCTGCCGCAGAGGCCTTGAGCCTGACGGAGGCTCAGACAGAGGTATTGCAGCAGGAGGCGACGGCGAGGATGGCGGTGGTAGTACTTCAGCTCCATCTGACGGCCCCGTCGAGCAGAAGCGCACACGTTGCATTAGCGCCCGCGAAAGTGGCGTCGTCGCTGTTGTAACAGCCGACGGTCGGCGCCGGACTAGGAAAACAGTTTGCCAAGGAAAAAGTAACCCGCCACTTCGGCCGCAGCGCGGCGGTGGTGGGCACACCTGCGGCACATAGAGAAGGGCTGTGGATGTGCCCCGTACACAGGAGCCCCTCTGCATGGTAAGCCTCTACTTTTCGTGTGTGGGAGTGCTTCCTCACATCGCCACCGGAGCACCGAATCAGCGAGACTCGTCACACTTTCTTTGATCTTTTCAGATTTCTTCAATCCCTCTCTCTCTCCGTCTGGTGCCCCCTTTGAGTTCTAAACGGAGCAAATAAGAAAATCTACCGGATAAAAAAAACGGGACAATACGAAGAACAGGAAAGATGGAGAAGTAGACGATGTGCAGTGCAGCAGGGGGTAACAGGGGGGAGGGGAGAGAGAAGAGGGGCGAGCTCTTGGGGCTCTGAAAACAAAAAAGCGAAATGGATGCAAAGCAGTCCTGTGCGCAAAAGCAGACGAAAGACAGTACACAGATGGCGTAAGAGTTTGGGAAGTGAAAGGAAGGGGGGACGGGGGCGAGTTGTAGAAGACGCGAAGGCGAGTAGAAAGCAGAACTCACTTCTTTTTCTTCTTCTTTTCTATGTGCTGTTCTTCTCCCCACGATGTGTGAACTTCCTTAAGCGGTTTAATGGAAGGCGATGCTTGTTCTTGTTCCACCGAGGCGAAGAAAACACTGATAGACGTATGCAGATGCTTGTAATGGCTAAAAGCAGCGAGAATATACGGGGGCTGATAGGAGCGAAGCAGAGGGTACCACGATAGCTCTCTTTTTGTGTGCGTGTGCGTGTGCGTGTGTATGTCTTTTCCCTCCCCTTTGCGCTTCACGACTGGTTCAAGGATAGATATGGGATGTTCGGTGCAAGAGAACTATGCGCAGACTAACAAACCTAGCAGAACACCTGCTACTTCTACGTAAAGAAAAATAATGAGGCTGAGGGCCGGGAAGGGACTCTCCCAACAAAAGACGTGCACAGCCTTCCGAGGATGACGTTTTCTTTTCGTATCCGTGTGCGTGTGAGCGAGAACGCAGGCCGTGAGAAATCGTTTAGGAAAAGGGAAAGAGTGCGGATGGAAGAGAGGGAAGGGGGGGAAGGGGAGATAGCACACCAGGGGCAGGGCGAGACTCCAGCACGATGAATAAGTATGGTGAGAATGGAGACCTAAGGAAGGAGGAGGAGAAAAGCCAAAGGGGGGAGGGTCAATGAAATGGGGTGTTGTTTCCTTTTCGCGTGTCATCCCCAAAACTCAGTATCTTCGCAGAACTGTAGGCGCCCCCGTTTGTTTCCTCGCCCTTCCCTCATGCTCTTCCGTCTCTTTGAAGTATGTCGTCGGAACACGAAAATACATGCGGTTCTCTGGCCAAAGCGATCCGCAGCACAACCAAACGCCCACATCCTACACCAGTGTCTTGCCTGAGCAGGCGTGGCCTTCCTCGGACGGCGTGTGGGGCCAGCGCCATCGCAGCATTAGCTTTTTTTTCTGCTTCACAGAAACCGAGGAGGAGAAAGAGAAGAGGTCACACAGTAGAGGAGGGAAGTACAGCCAAGGATGGTTACAGGCACTCCCCGACCCAAACTTCCACATGTTACCTCTACCCATCGGGCTCTTCGGGTTCCCCCAAGTACGAACGGAAAAGGGGGGGAGAAGAGCAGCAGTCATACAAGCAAATAGTTCGATCCGTTGAGCGGTTCAACGACAAGGAAAAAATGAAAGGATTTTTTCCCGGCATGGAAACCACGGAGGAGTTGATTCGTAAGAAGAGAAGTCCCTTAAGAGGCATGCCTTAAACGACTTCCACAACCACCACCACCTTGTGTTGTCCGAGCATACTGCTCCGCCGCATCGCGCTGCAGCAACGGCAGAGATCCTTAGGAAGTCATCGCGTCACCGCTGATTCCTTCGCTCAGTGCGGTCCTGGTGTGTCAGATCATCCCGATGAAGTTTCGCATTCGGGGAGCCCGAAGCATCTGCTTCAAGTGGAGCGCATGCACCCGCCGCAATAGCACCATTTTCTAGACTTGCCCTCGCCACCCCCGCGTGGGCGTTACCAAGAGAAGAAACTGGGCTAGCAGCGGATCGGGGAAACGACGATGGTGATGGAGATGCAGCGGTGGCGGACTTTGAGCGCCGCAATGGGGGTGCTGGAGCTCCCACACCGCTGTTATGGGCGTTAGAACGGGAGTAGTGATTCTCATCGTCGTCCTCTGCCAAAGCCTCCTCCATGACTTTGGTGGGATCGATGATGCCGAGAAACCTCTCTCGATACCAGTGGGTGTCCTCACGGCCATCAAAGCGCATCATCTGCAAAAGGGGATCACTGCCGAAAAGACTCTTGCTGATGTCGGTCATGACGAGCCGCCCAAGCTTATCGTCGCGTTCCAGAACGATGATAGAGCAATTTGGCGGGTTGCACATCGTCTCGTAAACCTCCATGGGTACACGGAACCAGCGGCCGATGAAAAGGCGAATGAGAAGACCGTGAGATACAATGAGAATATTTTGATCCTCCACAGCGTTGGTGCCGTTGTCATTCGGTGGCAGCACCCCACGAGCTCCGACTTCAAGGTCCACCAAAGAGGAGGCGTGAGCGGGTGAGACGCGGTGGATATCTTCTGTTCGAGTATCTACGGCCCCTGCGTCCAGTGGACGCGACGATCTCGCTGGCGGGGATAACCCCCGCCTTTTCTCCGTACAAAGACCGCCGAACGCGTTTCCGTCAAGCGCAGATATGGGATGTTCATTAGTGCATGGAAGACGGTCGATAGCGACGTTGTACTTGCCCCTGCCGTGGCAGTTGTTCGCTGCATGTGTGCCGTACACGGCCGACTCATTCATGTTGGGGACAGTCAGATTAATGCTCTCGCGAAGAAGGGAGTCAAAGAAGCAGGAGACGCGGTCACCGACATCAGCGCCACATTCGCCAAAGGGAAAGCGGTAGTAAAGGCGACCAAACTCGTTGCGTGCAGCCCACGTGGTGTCCATCGAGTGCATGGGTTGGTAGTTGCCGATTTCCTGCTCCCGCAGCCGTTCATCCTCTCGCTCGCCTTGAATTTGGGATTCGTCGAAGCTCTGGCGTATGTGCTCCAGCGTCTGCCTTGTGCGGACATACGGGGAGTAGTAGATGTACAGCTTCTCGTCTTGAATAATGTGGCGCAGCCGCTTGCCGCAGTTTAGGGCCTGCTCTTCCCCACGCTTTGTCAGCGGGATCTTCCAGTCCGGTGTGTTGCTGTACACTTCCCGATCCACGTTCGCCACGGACTCGCCATGGCGCACCAAGAGAACCCGTCGTGGAAGCCACGGATGCGGTCTCTGTCGACTGCTTCCGAGCAGTACACGGGTCGAGTCGTAAAGGCGTCGGTGCGCCGTGGAGTGTCGCATGCCCCCCCCCTCTTCGAACGATACCTCTCTCACGGCAACGAACAGCTCGCAAGGAGCGAGTTAAATCTCAGTCGCTGTGGGGATGTGGACAACCCAGCTTTTTGTAGAAGAAAAAAGGAGTTTGTGGAGCAGCAGGCGAAAGGGGGAGGGATAGTAACGGCGATTAGGCATAAAAGGGAGATGACATCGAGAAAAAAAGGGGGCGTCGATCACCGCAACACCGACCGCTCAAGAGGAGGTCGAAGGCGAAGGCGTGCAAAAAACAAAAAGTCGCCTGCTCCTTTTCGCTCTCCCACTTTCTTCGTCGTTTTTTGTGCTGCGATCACTCCTCGTCCTTCTCTCTCTCTCTCTATCTATCTATCTATATATATATATATATATGGTGGACTGAGTGGGTGGGTGGAGGGGTTCGTGTAGCTTGTCTCTCTATCTTCTGCAAAACAGATCTTGCTATATATATATATATATATATGTGTGTGTGTGTTTGTGTTCAGAACAGAGCAGAGACAGCGCAATCCGTCCACGGCCACATTGGAGACAAAGAACAAGACGTTGAAGACGATGGCGTGAAGTCAAGCCAGGAAAGGGGAAGAGCGTCAATGGGAGGCAGAGAATGCGAGAAATAAGGGGCAGTAAGTGTTGAACCAACAACCGGAGTCCACTGCGGCAGCATACCTTGACCTAAATCAGAAAGGGAAAGGAATGCAATGTTGACCTCTATGAGAGGCACCGTGCGGAGAAGCCCAGCCGCACGCAAATCATATCGCAATCAGGACAAGAGAACAGTGCTGAGAGGTTCACAATGTAAAAAAAAAATCGAGGATCCTGCTAAGTCTCGCCATGAGGCGGGAGATATACGGCCTCTCAAATATTTAAAAAAAGGGAGGAGCCCTCATAACTGTTCATTCATCTTTCCTATCGAGATTCTTTAGCCCTCACTTCATTCCCCTCCCTCCTACCACATAATCCCTTCTTTTTTGTTTGTTTTACTGCTTCACCACACACAAAAACGCACAGAGGTGAAACCGAAGTGCCGAGTGGTCGGCCCCCACTGGTGGTAACAGTGCTGAACAAACACCCGGGGTCATTAGGCCTGATCATTCCGCAGAGCGCAGGTCGACTTTGATCCTTTATCATTCTCTTTCATGATTGTTGTTGACCCTTTTTTCTTGCGGCTGTTGTGCGTTGGCATGCTTGCTATCACCAACGGAGGGAGAGCGAAGACGAGTCGGGGGGAAGAGAAGAGACCGAGACAGGGCCCACCACAACAGAAGGGAAGCAGAAAGGACACGAAGACAGAGAAGACATAAAGTGCATCCCCACCGTTTCGGATGCCCACGTACCTCTGATCCACCGCTTCCCACCCTTCTCCCTGTCTCTCGTTCTCCTTCCCCTGCCGGTTCGACCGCGAGTTTGGCAGCTGCTGCGCTACTCATCGAAGAAGTCAGACGCCCGATGAGCGACGAAGCAGCGAATCGACAAGCTGGATACCAAAACGCTGAGGCTGGAGAGCATCATTGCTGCGCCGGCAACGACAGGAGGAAGCTGAACACGAACAAAGGGATACAGCATGCCACTCGCGACGGGAACCATGAGCATATTGTAGCCAAAAGCCCACGCAAAGTTGCCGTAGATGCGGCGCACTGTGACCTCGGAGAGAGATCGCAGATTAAGGAGGTCCACCAAGCTGTTGCGCACGAGCACAGCGTCGGCAGCCTCGATTGCAATCTCAGTCCCTGCGCCGAGCGCCACTCCAACGTGCGATTGCGCCAAGGCTGGACTGTCGTTCACCCCATCGCCCACAAACATCACGCGAAGCCCTCTCTTTTCCATCTCCTTCACAATGTCAGCCTTTTCCATGGGGAGAGCCTCGGCACGAACATATTTGAGATCGATGCCCACCTCCGACGCAACGCGTCTCGCCACACCGCAGTTGTCGCCGGTCACCATCAAGACGCAGACACCTGCCTTTTGCAGGTGCCGAATAACACCGCGCGCTTCGCGCTTTGGCTCGTCGGCGAGACTAATAAGCGCGCATACTTCTTTGTCGATCGCCGCCACCACAGTAGTGAGGCCACGCGCATTTTCCTCCGCAATCGCGCGGCTCAGCATGGATGAGAATGGGACGCCGTTTTCGCGCAGCAGTGCAGTGTTGCCTATAAGGAGATCGATTTCGCGCTGCTCCGCCCCATGCGAATCACCAGGGTCGCTGCAAGGGGGCGAGCGCACCATCACCGAAGCCTTCACACCTTTGCCACTGTGAGTTATCACCGAAGAGACTTCGTAGCGAGCTTGGACCTCTTTTTTGAGCGTGCACGACTCGGGGGCGTCCCATAGATCGACTCCGGCCAACAGTTTCGCACTGACTGCCTTGGCTACCGGATGACTTGATTGGGCTTCCACTAAACCAATGAGGTGACAAGCCGTGGGCATATCCAGGTCAGCAGGAAGCGTAGCGGCAACACTGGTGTCGACCCGCACCACTTCTAGAAGACCGTTGGTGATAGTTCCTGTCTTGTCCAGCACGACGCAATTGACACGCCGGACATCCTCCAGAATAGTCCCGCTTTTCACCAGGATGCCATTCTTCGCACCGACACCGGTGCCGACCATGATTGCCGTTGGTGTGGCGAGGCCCATGGCACACGGACAAGCAACCACAACTGTGGCAATAAAAAATCTGAATGCGAACACCATCGCACTCGTTTCTTCACCACGCCAGGAAGCCGGATATCGGTTAGTTGCTCCGAGCAGCAACCAAACGGTGAGGGTGAGGAAAGAGAACAGCAGCACCAAAGGGACAAACGACATCGCCACGCGGTCTGCCACCCGTTGGAGGGCCGGCTTTGAGTTCTGCGCCTCCTGCACAATCCTTAGTACGTTCGCGATCATGGTATCCTCACCGACTTTGTCGGCCCGAATCAACAGCGACGCGGTGAGGTTCAGGGTGCCACCCACCACCATGTCATTCGGTTTCTTGTGTGTCGGCAACGACTCACCCGTGATCATCTGCTCGTCGAGGTCTGAGATGCCCTCCACGATCGTCCCGTCGACCGGGACGCGATCGCCAGCCAGCACGCGTATCATGCAACCTCGCTGAAGATTGGAGACGCTCACTCGCACCTCATTGCCGTCTGGTTTCACCCATATCGCTGTTGGTGGGACCATACTCATGAGTTGAATCAGCGCCCCGTTTGTGCTGCGCGCAGCCCGAGCCTCCAAGTATCGCCCCAACAACATAAACGTCATCAGCATCCCGGCTGTGTCGAAGCAGGTCATCACATGCGCTTCAGGGAAAACGAACAGCATCAGAAGATACGCCACTGCCGAATAGCAGTAGGTGCAGCCGGTACCGATGGCCACCAGTGTATCCATGGTGTAGGCGCCGTGCTGCCAGTTCCGCCACGCACTAGTGAAGAAGCTCTGACCAAAATAAAAGACAATCGGCGTTGAAGCGCAGAACTGCACACCATCGATGATCAAACGCATCAACCGGTTCTCCATCGCGCTGGTGAACATCATCACCACCATAGCAATTATCAGCGGCACACTCAATAAAGCACTGGCCATGAGGTTGCGCTCGTGCTCGGCGATGATGCGTGTGCGGGCCAGCGCCTCACGTGTACGGGCCAACGACAAGTCCGACTCCTGAAGAGTGATGTCCGTTACCGTGTACCCCATCGACTCGATCACCCTGCAGACCTCCTCGCCGCCACAGGCACTTCGAGTGGTGACGAGGGCGGTGCTACTAGAAAAAAGAACAGTGCAGCTGACAACGGTGGGCAGGCGAAGTACGGTGCGTTCTATTCCAGCAGCGCACGAAACACACGCCATACCGTCCACGTGGAGACGGTGCTCATATGCCGACAGCACGTTCCCTCCTTTCATGGGGACGGCACACAAGTTTGTGCTGCACGTGCACGGCTTCCCTTTCGAAGTCTCTTCCTCGGCATTCGGTGAAGCTGTCGTGCTCAACGTTGTCGCCGTGTACCCCATATCTGCAACACGCCGCACCACCGTTTCGAGAGGCGCCAGAGAGGGGTCGTGTATCACCTGGCCCTCCATCATTGAAAAATTAACAGTGGCACGCTCTATCCCGCTCACCTGCTGAAGCGCCGCCTCGATGCGGGCAGCGCAGGAGGTACACGACATGCCTTCGATCAACAGAGTGGTCTTGCACGCTGGTATCTCCTTTGCAGAGCCCAGCTGGGTGTTGCTCTGACATCGCGTCGCACCCATCGCCTCGGTGGAGCTCACTTTGAACGACTCGATGGACTTTGAAATCCCCCCTCCATCCGGGCGCAGCTCGTCACGATCATCCTCCCGCAAAAGTCGCGTCTCCTCGTTCATCATATCCAGCTCTGGGGCACACGCGCAGAGGCAGCCACGGCCACCACAGCCACATGGCGCCCGACGAAGACGCCACGATGAGGCCAACGAGCTGTTGGGGCGAAATGGGGCCCCCACCGCCGTCCTCGAGGCATCGCTATGTCGCTGGAGCTGCGAGGAACTGCATGACGATGTGGACGTGGAAGACCGCACAGGGACCAGGCTCGCAAAGCTGTGAAAAAGCGGAGGCGGGCCCTCAGAATCCACCGGGTTTCCACGTGGCGGATCCGTGAACAGGGCATACCCCATGGCGGTCAACATTTCTTCTGCCTGCCGCATCACACCGTCGCAATGGGTTTTCCTCGTCTGTAGATCGACTCGCTCCGAGCTGAGATCGACCGTGACGGCGTGAACTCCATCGAGCTGCCTCAGAGTTTCCTGTATGCGCTGCGCACACATTTCGCACTTCATGCCGGTGACGAAGAAGCATACGCTTCGCATCGGTGTGTCCTCGGAAGCGGTAGCGGGCGAGATCACAAAAGTGTTGGGTAATCCTGAACACCCTTCATAGGGAGCGCAACTCTGCGGTTCCGTCATCGGCCAGCGAAGGGCCACTCACGCCGGAGGAAGGGGGGGCACCAAAAAGAGAGCGAAGGGATACACTGGCCACGACGGTTCTTCTTCGGTTATGAAGGAGGGGGTGGGGGTGCTGGAGTGGGAAGAAGCTTGCAAAGAACAGGAGATCCTGCTTTCGTGTTGGTGTACGGGAGTGGTAAAAGAACAAAGAAGAATTAGCTGCAGGAGCAGAAATGACGCAGCACATGCGTGGCTCACCAATGCGCACCCGCACAGACGCAGTGTTTCAGAAATCCGAGTAGCTCCCGCCTCCCTCGCCGACTACGGAGCAGATTCACCTCAGCAAGTACGTAGCGGATGGTGAGGCGTTCTTGATGGGGCTCCTTTCGTGTCACGCAGTCGACCTTATTCTTGGAAGCGCAGCAGGCAAAGGAAAGCGAACCAAAGCGATAAATCTCCAAAGGATAGGTTGCTAGGCCCCTTTTTAAGCGTTCAACGAAAAAAACGCGGAGGAGGAGGCTGATGTGAACCCAGAAGAAGGCCTTGTAGCAAAACGGATGCAAACTTTGCGTACAGGGGTGGAGGAAAGGGGTGCGGAAGACGCAAAGGAAACGGTCAGAAAGAGGAAAACTCGGGGGGAGCCGAACGCGCCGTACGCAAGACTCCAGCTGTCACCTCAATGGACTCGAAACCCATGAACTGCTAGAAGAGACGCAGAACTGGCAATGTGATCACGCAAAAGGGGTGGAATTTCACGGCAGCACGAAACAAAAATGTGCTTCTCAATTATGTGTACGCGTGCACCACTAAATACATCTATATGTATTTATATCAGTAATTCGGGGTGCGAACTAACACCGTCACTGGCGAGAAGTTCTCGAATACGATTGCAGGGTGAAAAGAAAAGGAAGGAGAGGGCAATGAAGAGCAAAAATGAAGAGAGGGAGACTTATGACTCGCAAGAGTTTTATTCTTTCAACAGGAGGGTTAAAATAATGTATTGAGAACGTCTGCAGCACCATGTTAGGCAAGGTGCATAGAGTGATCCGTGGTGTGAGAAAAAGAAGAAGAAGAGGCATCAGAGAAAAGAGGGGAGCGCAAGATGGAAGAAAGTGAGGGTCAGGTGACGCCGCAACACGAGAGACAGTGGTGTAAGAGCAACGAAAGATGAGGAAAAGTGGGGTATGTGCGAAACGAGAGGAGCGAGAGTTCGGATCTCTCGCCCTCCCCCCCCCACTTTCGAAATTTTTCAGGAGGCTTGCAGGAGATCGACCCAAGATCCACATGACGGAGAGCATCCGTGGAATGACAAGATCACAAACGCAAAGGGAGCACAATACGAAGAGAAAAATTAGGATGTGTGAAGCCCTCAGAGACATAAACTTCCTTCACCGCTTTATGCCCTTGAAGAGGGAATAGGCGTTGAGAAAAATGGTCCGAAGACACCCACTTTTCTTTCGCAATTGCTGCTGTTTTTTGAGAGATTTTCCATCGCCTGATGCAGCAGGTTAGTCAGCGTAAGCGGTGCTTATCGAACTAGGAGAGGTAGTACCAAACCATCGGCACGCGTCAGCAAGCGTAGAGAAAAGAGGAAGAAACGAGGGGGGACGGGAGCCGGGTATAAGAAGTTGCCCACGACTTCTTCCACCAGCTCAAAACTTTCGCGAGGCCCCTTTCGGGCAAAAAAGAAAAAAAGGGGAACAAACAAAAAAGAAAGGGTGTGTATCAACATCTTTACAGTCGAGAAACGATGTACAGAAGTTCTTCGCATGCAAAAGCGCTTGATCCCAGGTCACAGAGTAGGAGTGACCAGCTTCAGTTTGTAATGCAGAAAGAGAACGAGAAGGGAGATGCGATTTCGAGCCAACGGACAGAAAAGGGTTCGGCTCGCCAGTCTTCCAACCCAACCACGCCTCTTTCCACCCCCCACCCCATTTTTTCTTTGCATCCTCGCACCAGTCCTGTTTGGGTACACCCACGTAAAAATGGTCTCGCGCGCCATGCTCACCACACGCCCATCCCTTCGCCTTCTTTCGTGCGCTATTTTCTCTCCCAGAAAGGCGAGGGGGGGGATAGAAGGATTAGAGGTTCACAGCAGTATCACAGGTGGCTGCAGGGGGCAGCCGTCTTGCCGTTTGTTATAGCATGCTTCTATGTCCACGACAACGCGTTGACCGCACACCCTCTCGACAATGAGGGTAGGTCGGTCTGGCAGTGCCGAGGTGGAGCCCGCCGGTGCCTCAAGAGGCGCAGCCGTAACGCTTGCCGCAATGTCCGCGTAATCCGACGCGTCGTGAGAGACCACCGGTGATCTCTCTCCGACGATGTTCTTCTCCGCTGGCACCGAGGCGTCCTCAGCAGCGGTGGAGACGTAAACCTCCTTGATACCACAGCCCAACACCTGATGGTGGTACTGCGGGTGATGCTGTAACACGTACATGAGAACCACCCGATCGATCGGGAAGAGCGTCGTCAATGCCGAGCTCACGGCAGTATCACCAACTTGTGTCGGCTGCGCTGATACCTGCGCATCGGGGAGTGACGCGACACCTGTCGCAGAATGTTCCGCAGCAGCATCGCCTCCGGTAGAAAAGTGTGTCTGCAGGGCGGCGCTAGCGGTCTCCTTCGCACATCTCCCCTCCTCCTCCGTCCTGGTCCGTTTTCGTCCATGCCTTGTTCTCCCCGCTGTTAAGGCAGTCGCGGAAGGATCCTTGATGATACCGGCTGCCGCATGAGAAACCTCGGTGAGAAACGATGATCGCTTGCATAGCGACCGATGATAATGCTGAAGCATTCCGCGAACATGTCGTAGTGATACCCGCTCGATAGCGGAATTCAGCTCCGGTGGGAGCGGCAACCATCGCGCAGTGCTGCGGGTGATGTCCCCGGCCGTATTGGCGAGGGGAAGGGCACTGGTCAGACGCCGCGGCTCCCGCAGCCGCCGATATTTCGGCCGCTCGTAGCACTCTTTCAAATCCCACTCTGCCGCCACTCCACACGTGCGAACAAGAAGCAGGGTACAGCTTCCCGTCACGTGTGGGTTCACCGTACCACTGTGATGTGTGTCTCGACGCAGAGTAGGACCAGAGAGCGGTAATGCAAGGCGTTGCACACCGCACCCAGACAGCTGCAGCGCCAACGGATGGCTCTGAAACACGCGAAACATGGCACTCTCTTCGGCGCGTCGCAGAAGCACCGCCTCTACTGCAGTTGCCAAGGGCTGTGACGCCGATACTGGCGCTGAATGGGCTACGGTTACGCTACCACTATTCGAACTCGCCAGCCTGCGCACGGGCAGCCACCGTACCGGGCAGTCTTTACGCTTTCGCAAATGCTCGATAAACGCCAGAGCCTCACTCATGCCCCCATGCATTACCAACTGGAGCGCTGCTGCCATCGCGTAGGCCTCCGCACCACCTGCTGTCTGAGCCTGTTGCCATCCCATCTCGACAAGCTTTGCGGGAGTGGTGACACGCAGCTCCGCCCCGCTGTTGTCGACCACTGTCAAGGCGATTCCCCTCATCCACGCACGAATTCCCCATTCCTGAACGCCTCGCTTCTGAGAAGCGAGCAGAAGAGGGAGGCAGCAGCGCTGCAACACCTCCTTCGTGAAGTCTTCCGCGGCAGCGCTCAAGCGAATGCCGCTCACCTCAGTGGCGTAGCGAGGCAACGCGGCCCCGAGTCGGCAAAGTAGATCCGCAAGCTCTTCTGTCGTGTACAGGGGCTGAGGTGGCGAAGAGCGGGTGACCGACAGCGGCGCAGACGCCAGAGTTTGGAAACTGTGATGCCCGCGGAGGTCACCGTCCTCGATCTCCAACGCGCCATCCATGAACGGTTCCACGAGTTTCTCGCGTGGCGCAGCAGAGATATCAGGAGTAGTGGGAAGTATCCCAGAGCGACGTGTCCGTCGTGCTGCTCGGTCTCCCGAAACCTTGTGGGCGCCTTGTGTGGGCAATACAGAGGGCACAGCAGGCGGTGGTGTTGGCGGTCCAACACAGCGATAAAGGTCACCGCGGAAGCCGCTCCACGCCCCACCACCGGTCGACGTCAACCATTCGCCAGATCCCGGACCGAGTATTCGGAAAGATACCGCGCCAGGATCGCAGGTGAGAAGCGGCGGAGCAGAAAGAGCGTGCGAAAGTGGTGGGGTGGGCGAAGACTCAGATGCCACGAGCCGGCCGGTGCCCGGAGGAGTCGAAGATGTGGCGGAGGGACAGGCTGGGGACGTGCTCCTTTGGCCCAGCACCGCTAATGGCACTGCTGGAGCAGTCGCTGTCTCCGGCTGCCATCCCAGCTGCGGCGACTGGAGCTCCACAATCCGTGAAGATAGAGTCTCGGACTCCAAGGCCTCACCCGGTAGCTGGAGCTGCTGTATACGGTCCTGTTCGCGCGTCTCGCGCAGAACTTCCTCGCAACGCTGGCCCAGTAGTCCCAAGATGATGGGCCGCAGACGTTGCCGCAGTGTATCTGGGCTGGTCGCACATTGCCGAATGGTGCGGCGCCACACCACCGCGAAGACGAGCAAAGCTGGATCCTGAGGTAGTGGAGGGAGGCCAAAGGGGTGCCGAGCACGCGGGGTATCACGCGGTTGAAATGCATCGAAGGAACTGGACGCGGATGTCATGGAGCGCCTTGCGGCAACAGCGGAGCCGGCCACCGGGGACAATGGTGTACCGGACGAAGATGGCGAGAGCTGCGTGGAGTCGCTTGTATCACGAGGCGCTTCTGTCTGGATGTCAAGATCACGTGGAGGTAGAGACACAGCGCGTCCACCCGCTGGCGCGGTCGCCGTCACCGTAGCTCCTCTGCGTGAGAGCCATTCTTTTACTGCGTACTTCAGCACCTGCACCACCACGTTGCTCGAAACAGTTGTGTCGTCAATCGCAGATGACTCCTTTTCCGCATCAGGAGGCTCTGAGGTCCACGTCTCATTTTCCATACAAGCGAGAAGCCACGGTACCAGCGGCAGAGGCGCTGGCGACGCCTCCGATATTCGCGCGTGGTGAGCAGCCGGTGTCACGGTCGTCGTCAACGCTTCTAGAAGCACTCGAACCTGCTGCATCGCCGTTGCGTAGGTCTGCGGAGGTTGGGACAGCAACTCCCGAATAGATTTTAGTCGAGTATCACCGTCGCTATCACACTTCATGGCATAGACGTCACGGTGAAGGTCCCCCGTAGCCCCTCCTGCAGTCGCACCACCACCACCACCACAAGCAGCCCCGCCGGCGGAACGGCCCAAATCTGTGCCCCAGAGGCCCTCCAACTCTGACCAAACTCTCCCAGCCGCCACCACTGCATCCAGATAGATCATCGTGCCCGCACAAAAGACATAAACTTCTTGCACGGGGAGAGATGCTCGCGCCGCGGTGATGTGGAGGGACCACAGCGCCTGGCATAGCGGAACGCTCCAATTGGCAGGCACAGTCAGGGACGCGGTAGCCATCGATGACGCCACAGAGGGTGTGGCCGTGGGCTGGGAAGAAGGCGGCTGTGTGCCATGGCAGAGCGGGGTACACTCCCCTAGAGAGGGGGAAAGCAACGAGCTAAACAGCAGCGACGGACACAAGAGTCGCTCATAGGGCGCGACGAGGCGAATCCAGTTCCACGTCGCGAGTGAACGGGGTGGCAGCCAACTGCGCTCCATGGGTGAGGGCAACAGGGCGCTCGGAGTGGGAATAGCTGCTTCCGGCAGCTGCACTGCTTCCCTGGATGTCCCGGAGGCTTCGGAAGAGGTTGCCGCCGTGGAATGTCCCGCTTGAGAGCCTCGCCGCCTCCCTGATGGAACTATTTGAGGGAAACCGGCGAAGCCAATCGGCCCTCGCGTAGGTTGCACCTCCTGCAACAGCTTATGGTTATACTGCCGATGCACGAATGACTGGCTCCAGTACACAGAAACATGTTCGTGCAGTCTTCTGCTCCGACTCATTCCGTTGGAATCCACGTCATGTTCGTCCTCGTGATGGAGGATGAGCAGGCGAACTGAATTCGTGGCATTCAGAACCTCAACCGACTCCAGGGGCAGCAGACGCTCACTGCGCGAAAGCGGTGAAGAGAGATGGCCCATCCGGGCTGCACGGGTAACGTATTTGAACCAAGTCGTGCGCAGCACAGGAGGTGAGAGTTCGGTGCAGGAAAAGCAAAAAGGGGAAAGGGAGGGAATAAAGGAGCGGAGAAAACAGAGTTTGACATGCTTGACTGCTAAACGCGACTCGAATCTGCTCTCGCGTGAGAAACAGGAGAGCTTTCGTCGAAGGGGAGGGAGGGGGGAGGAGGGAAGTGAGCGAGTTGTACATCTTGCCGAGCGTGATAAGTGTCCCGCCCCCTGCCCCCCTCCGTCCCGACCCTTCTCCGCCACCTTCACTTCCCTCCCTCTCTTCCCCACACTCAGGAGTTGAAAAAAAAATGCAAACGAGGCGATAGCGCTCCATTGTTATTCGAAGAGCTCACGTCCGGCTCCCGTGTCAGGGATGATGCTTCTATCCACTCGCATTTGTTCTCGAAAGGAAAGCAATCCCAAGTCGATAAGTAGATACATTATTCACTTACCAATGTATATAGATCTGTTGTGTTTATATATATATATATATATGTGTGTGTGTGTGTTGGGGAGGAGGGGGGGTCTATAAATGTTTCTCAAAAGCGATATCAGGATGGTATTGATTTATATCAAAAACGCTCTTGGGGCTCACGATAACAGAAAAAGCAAACTCGCTTCGTGCACGCACAATCCATTTATATATATGTACATATATATGCAGTGATAAAAAAGGGAGAAGGCTAGACGGCCGCGGTAAAGGATGGAGGAAAATGCATCGATCTCGCCTCTCCTTCCCTCCACGAAACCCTCTTCTCTTCGCCCCCTTCCCTCCTCGTTCTCCACCCACTTTACCACGTCACCCACAAAAACCCAACACCACGAATAGTAGCCATCATTTGTTATCGCCGCCACCTCGCTTGCAGCGAAGGTCCAAGAAAAGACCGGAAAGCACAGACGTTAACCTTTGAAACCAGCAGAGTACGCAAGAGAAGACTTCAACGAAACATAACCTACGTTGCACCTTTCGCATCGTTCTCGCGAGTGCATGGCACACACACTTGAAGCTCCACACACAGAGGCACCGAGACGCACTCCATCGATCAGCCACTTCTGCTGCTGAAGAAACACACAAAGAACAAGAAGAGGAAGAGGAAGGGAAGGGAGAGGCAACATAAAGGGAACGGAGAGCAGCAGGTTCGGTTCAATTCCTAATACCGAAGGGAGCAAACGCGTTTTCCTGTGTGGGAATGTCAGGCAGTGTGAGAGTGCTGATGAATATATCCAATCCGGAAAAAAGAGGAGGGAAGAAGGGGAGGAGCTAGTGGGCGTTGCATCTCATCGTTGCCACTAATTCGAGAGCAACAGGGTGAAGAAGAAGTTGCCGAAAAAAAACGCAGCGTTCTCCACTTGAGGGAGAATGTGCGAAGGGAGGGGGAGAGGAGAGCCAACGCACGAAAAGAGACCACCACCACAGCGAAGAAAGAAAGGGAGAGGGAGTACGGCTTCATAATACGGCACGTGAGGCCCTTTAAAAAAGAAATACGTGGCAGGTAGGATGAGAAACGTTGACGGAAACCTAGTCGGGTTTTTAAGACCAGGAGTCACGAAAACAAGAACGAGAAGAGAGGAAAGAACAAACGAAGGTGCAAGTTGGGAGAAGGGAGAGCTGCAGCGGCGTCAGAAAAAAAAAGGGTAGAGAGCCGTTGGGCAAGCGCGGATGCCTAAACGCCTGCTGCCCCAAAGGAAAAACAAGCTAAATAGCGATAACGGCTTTTTTGTGAGCGTGTGCGTATACATATATATATATTTATTTATTTATTTATTTATTTATTCATATGTATATACACCGAAAGGAAGCACCGCCGACCACGACGATCACACACACACACACACAAACAGACAGAGGGAGATCCCTGAATCGCGTTCCACAAAATAGTGATTAGGCTGTCATTCGAAAGGAGTGAGACAATACACGCTTGTGGAGAAATAAATAAAAAGAGAAAAATTAGGCTTTCACGAACACAAGAAAGCAAACATGCACATGTATTCGACAAGAAAAGGGTGCAGGCACCAACACACGCTTGCAACAGTGCGCCCCTTACCCACCATCGCTGTCGAACAGGAGAAATAAAAAGGGAAGAATCACACGCAGGCAAGAAAAAATTATTGTGTAAACGAGCGTTAAAAAAGGAGGGCGAAAATTCGGTTTGTTCGTTTTGGGGTTTGCTGCTCCTTAGATGAGCTTTGGTTAAGAAAAGCGAGATTGTGCGTGAAGGTGTCGCGATCGCTTCTCACGTCTTCCCCTCACTTCCCCCCCCCACCGGTAATCGAAACGAAAGAGGCGGTGTGGAGAGGGGGGCGTGGGAGTTTACCTTTGCCGCTGCGCTCATTCGCTTGTTTGACGTGCCAGCAAATAGGGACAGCTGTTGTGCCACTACCCTTTCGATATATATATATATATACGCACGAGTATGCGCTTCTACATCCATATGTGTACCTGCGCAAAAGGAAACGAGAAGGTTATCACCGGACCCCAATCAGGAGGAGGGAACAATGCAATGAATGATACTGAGGCGTACAATCCAACAAGGAAACCAAGAAGACGCACGACAAAAAAAAGAGAAACGAGCAGAAAAGGTAGTAAAGACAAGACGACCGAGACAAAACAAATAGAAGAAAAAAATGTGAAGTTGATCATCAAAGCGTGTAACTTCCCAAGGTGAGTCTCAGCAAACGGATAAAACGGTCTTTCCCTGAGGTGTGGCCAGCCTACCGTTCTCCCTCCCCCTCTCTCTCGCCCCGTCTCTCCGCAAAATTCAAGAGCTCCATCTGCGAAACAAGCCAAAAAAAAGGTGTAGCAGCCCACCACTACCCCACACATAGACCCGCTCGGCTGTCGCTGGGGTTTCATCTCTTTTCCGGATAGAATCTCACATCCCCACTTTCTACAACCCTCCGGTTCTTCGGCAGCAAGCACGTTTGGAAAAATTGCATCGCCTCCTTCCATTCCTCCGCACGCTTTTCCTTTCATCGAGCAAACCTCACCTCACCTCTCCTTCCACGACCCATCAACGCCTCTTCCTCCAATCGCTTCTCATAATCTCTCATCTCGCGCGTCAGCATCTCGGAGAGAAAAACCAATGACACGATCGCGCTAGAGCACCACACAGGGTCTTCTTTTTTTCTGCTATTTGGAAGAGCGAGAGCTCCAGTTCACCGCTGATGGAGTGTCAAGACGTGCCTCCCCTCACCCCCCCTCCTCAGAAAAAACAAAACAGGATTTTTAAAAAGCAACAACACGATCTGAAGCGTGCACGATCTCCCAAACAAGAGCGATGGGCGTCGCCTCCTACGCGTTTTTTCTTCATTCACATGCATCCTCTTCTTTTGCTTTTTTTGTTTCTTCGCTGGTGAGCGCTGCAGAAGGCAACAGAGCAAGCAAATAAACAAAGAACCACCTGTCATAGATCCCGCTTCCTCCACATAATAAACTGAGACCAGGCACGAGAGACCCCAACCATCCACCATCAACGACCAAAAAAGCGCTTATCACCCGAAGTCAAGCAGTTCAACTGTTGCTCATTCAGGTCAATAAAAAGATGTGATGAACGACTGCACCTCTCAAAACTGCGTGAGAAACACAAAACATTAACCGTTGACATTCCTTATCTGTTACTCCCCTCGTTCGACCGCATAGCCTTGTCTTTTCCCTCCTCTGCCTCCTTCTCCAACGACTCTGCGCCCTCAGCCTTTCCGCTTAAGCCGCCAATTCAACCGCTGTGTGAAGTCCCACCGACGAAAAGAAAAGAGAGGGGAGAAAAAGTAAAAGGTGCCTTCTGCGCGGACTGCGAGCAGCATACGCGAATGTGGGCCGAGGAAAAGGGGGGGACAAAAAGGTGAGGGAGGAGAGGAACGCAACAAGAAGCAAGCGAAGGGAGATGGAGTGAAAAAAAAAACACAACGGTCTGTGCAGCAGTCATCCTGAAGAAGCCAACGGCGAAAACTAAAGGGAGCAAGCGAAAGTCGCGGGATGGATCGTATGGAGAAGGAGAGAGGAAACGAAAGTGGGCAGAGCATGGCGCACCCACCCACACACACAAACATATCTACTGCCCCACCCCCCACCCCCTCCCTCCCTCCCTCCCTTGGAACCCACGTCTTACCTCAGTTTTTATCCCCTCTTCAACATCCCTCAACAGCTTTTTTTTTGTGGTATTTCAACGCACTTCCCTTTTTTGTTTTCCTGTTCGCCTTTTTTTTCTGTGTATCTCCACGTCTCTGTCCGCCCCTCCTTTCTCAGCTTGACCGCACAGAGTCTGGAAACAATTTCCTGCTTCGCCTCGCTACTGCTCCTTTCTTGACTCAAGAAAAAAGAAGGTCCGATTGGAGAGAAGTGAAGTAGTTGAGCAGCTCACGCAAGTCGCTTGATCTCCTCGCATCATGCGTGCACCTCCCCAGCTCCTCCAAAACTGACGATGTTGCCGCCTGTACGCTCTGCGGCGAGTGGCGAAACGACGCGTATCGCTGGCGCAGTTCCGCATCGGTGATAGACGGAAACACCGGTGTAGCTGACAACCGCCGGCCTGGTTGAGGAGTCGCCTGCTGGTAGCCATCCGGCGCGGATTCCACGCAGAAGAGAGAGGATTCAGCGTTGGGCGCCAGCACTGATGTCGATGGCCTCTGGGAGAAGATTCGCTCGTTCGTCACGCTAGGTGGCATGCCTAACAAGAAGGGCGCGCCTCCCTGTCCCTCTTCCAGCTGCGGAATGCCACCGACCGGTGCTACCTGTACTGTCGCCTGACCCAAGTCGTATTCAGTACCCGCAAAGAAGCTATACGGGTCACTCCCCGCCGAAGTGCCTGGCGGTGCCACTGGCCTTTGACCGACGCCAATGGCCACGTTGCCATTCGGCTGATTTTGAGCGATTTGTGGTCGCCTGCTCTGTTGAGCATTGGCATCGCCCCACGCATTCGTGTACAGTGAGGGTGCCGGCGACACGCCGTTCTGCGTGGCTGCAGCCGCGGCGGCCATACCGCTGCCCAAATCGTACTGCGATGTCGGCGCGTACGGTCCCTTTCCCGCCATGGTGGATGGCGACAACGGCTGCAGACGATAGCAGGAGGCTTGCTGGATGGCCGACTCAATGGGCACGCTGTACGAGGTGAGAAGCCGCTCAACAGCGTCCGCTGATGTCGCATCAGCCGCTAGAGGCAGCCCCTCCGGCGTTGCGCTTTCCACCACCTGCAGTCCTTTTGCGGGGCACGTGCCGCCGATTTCGGCAATGCCGTAGCTGGCCAGATTAAAGGCGCTCGGCAGCTGCGCCCCTTTCATCGGGCCCACGCTGCTTTCAATGGGACTCGGCGGACGCAGCGTTATGCGGTCACGGAAACCCAACGCTGGTCCCAGCGGGGGCGTATCCACGACGATGGGGCCGCTCTCCTCCGACAAAGACCTGTGAGATGGCCGTCTCTCTGCCTCCGTGCGAGTGCTGTGCTCCTTGAGGCGTTTCGGAAGTATCAGCGAGCTGCCGCGAAAGATGTTACCAGGGCTGCAGCGTGGGAGGAACATACTGGGCCGCTGATATATGCTCGTGGGCTCTTCCTCCTCCTCTTCCTCCTCCTCCTCTCCTTTTTCAATGGCGCGTCGCCTGCAGCTCACCTCCTCCACATAATGGTCGAAACTATTTTCTTCGCCGTCTTCCTCTGCGTCGCCATCGTCCAGGAGGGTATTTGCCAGGCCCTCCTTTGATGTACTGCTATCGAGAAGCGGCACGGCGTAGCGTGCGACGGGAAGTGGCGGCCGTGGTGCTTGCGACGATGAGGATGTGAGAGGCTTTCTGGTTCGCAGGGCCCGAACGGATGCATGCCCAGCTGCGCCGTCGCATTCCTCATTCTCATCGATGCGATGGAAAGTTTCGCTACTCATCCCGGTGGGCGAAGCCGAATGGCGATCCGACGGGGTGAAAACTCTTTTCTGCACCTCCGGCTGCAAGAAAGCGCTCCTAGTCGGCTCGGTCCCACCACCTTCTTCGTCGCTGCTGTCACTGTTCATGCTACTGCTTCCTGAAGAGGACTCGTCCGCACTGCTGCTCTCCTCGTTCACCTGCGGTGCCGTATCGCGCAGGGCGCGCTGCACTAGCGTGAGAATAGCTGCCTTATTTTCTGTTCGGGAGGTGTCGGAGGCACTGCGGCAAGACGGGGTGTACGTCCTCGCTGGGCACTGCTTCACATTGGACCCATAGAACACGTTATAGTCACGAAACAATTGGTGCTGGCACAGCTGCTGTGCGGTTGGCCTTTGCTCGGGAAAAAAAGCGATGCATCGGGTGATGAGGTCGATCCACTTCTCCTTCTCTTCCCCACTGGTATGCAAGATCCAGTTGCGCTCAATGAGCTGGCGCAACGTCGACGGACGCGCAGCACTACGTTGCAGATACAACTTGGCGTTCCCGCTTGGCATGTAGCGCTCGATGTCCGCCGCTGTTGGGGTACCGATGGTGTTCAGAATCACCTCGAGCTGCAAGCTAGCTTTCGCCCCATCCCATTCCCCTCGCTCATTCAGAGCCGTTCGCATGGTGAAAAGGGTCTGCCCCGTACACATTTCATAGAAGATACATCCCAGTGACCAAATATCGATGCGGGTCGATCCAGCCGACACACTCGTGATCACCTCTGGAGGTCGATAGTAACGCGTACAGATGTAAATAGTGTCACTGTGCTGCGCATCACGGGCAAGACCCATGTCCGCGATCAAGGCAGTTGACATGTACGGGTTTGTAATATCGAGATGCACGAGCACATTATCCGGCTTCATGTCGCGGTGGATGATGGCACACTGATGCAAGAAGTCGAGACCAAAGCAAATCTGAAAGGCGAAGACGACCGCCACCTGTGCGAGGAACTGGTGCGTCACCCCCAGTCGCTGCACACTCGAATGGGAGCTAAGGAGACGAATAAAGTAGAAGAGATCCCCTTTCATGAGCGGCATCACAATGTGCACGTTGAATTCATCCGTTTTCGTCAGCTTCATCACGGAACTCAAGAGTTCGCTGTGATGCAAGTTCAAACGCTCCTCCTCACCCAGACCCCTGTAATGCTCTCCCAGAACGTTCAACTCGACGGCTGTGTTCTCCGCCGTTTGTGCCACGCTGACGAGAGGATCGTCGTTGCCTTTGGTGATGCTGTTGTGGTTTGGCACTGCGACGCCTTTGGTAGCGAATATACTCAAATACCCGATAACGTGGGGGTGGATGTCATGTACAAAACACATGATGTCGATCTCGCGCACAAGGCGGCGACTCTCTTGATTCACATATCGGCTCGGAATAGTTTTGATGGCGACGTTTTCCTTGGTGATGTCATCAGTGTACTCTTCCACAGCGCCAAAGCCGCCCTTGCCGATCTGCTTCACGAGAATGTAGCGCCCCGCTAGAAGGTGCATTGAAGTTTCTCGGCAATTGCACGCGTGAACACGGGACGCGATCAAATGCGCTTCCGAGCACAGGAGAGCGAAACAGTCTCCAAAATTTCTTTTCCGATGATTGCTGATCTCGCCTTTTTTCCCCGGAGGTCAAAGAGAGAGAGAGAGAGATGATGGTCGTGTCGCTAAGATGCAACCTGTTGGCGCTGCAAGGTTTGAGGAGGAATCGCAGGGAGAAAAGGAGTTCGGGGTGGAGGAAGAGCACCAGCAGCAGCAGCAAAACCAAAACGACGAAGGTCCAGGGGTAATGGACGCATGTGGAAGTAGATATGTAAGGATAAATGTGGCGGGAGAGGAGGAAGAGAAAGAACGATTCGATGGCGTGTCACGTGCCACACGAGAAGGAAAAAAAATGTGCAGAGAATGAGAGCGAGAGGGAAAGAAAAGAAGGAGTAGAGTAGAGGGAAGCAGGGAGGATGAGCCCACGACGGACGAACATCATTGGCCAAGTAGGGTCAAAAAGAGGCGAAGCTCGGTGAAGGGAAGGGTGGGGCTGCCCCACACGTACACATCTGAACACGTACGTCTACATGAATATATATGTATGCATATTACGCCTGAGCCAGTCTCTTCTACGAGTAGCTTCGCCCATGAGAGCTATCCCACTGCAGCCCCACGCTAGAATAAGCGGACACTCCCGTTCTGCACCATACACACACACTTTCTCTCTTTCCTCTTCTGCGGTAGGCAGAAGTATAGAGAGGCTCTTGCCACGTACGTTTCGCACGGCATTCGAATCCCTCTCAACTCGCTCTATCTACTGCTTTCCGCTAGCTTTTCTCCCTCCCGTGGCTCTTCTTCGGCAACCTTTCATTCATGAAGAAGTTGAGCGAGGATGTTGGAGAAGAGAACGCTGTAAAGCGGTAGACCATCCCCAGCAACCACCACATCGCACGTGAAAAGAAAAAGAGCAATGGAGGGGGCGTTCGGAAGAACATGACGCGACTGCGGCAGCAGCAGAAAAAAAAGAAGGGGCAGGGCGGGGGAGGATGAGCTTCACTGGCAGCATCACCCCCTATGGGTGCTCAAAGATTCTTGATCGGTCGCCGCCTTATCACGTGTAGCCCATCTCCAGCGTTTCCCTTCGATTGAGATGGGGAGAAGCTGGGATGCCAACTCGGGTATCTTCCTTCAGCCCACGAGAGCCAACCGACCGGAGACTCCAGGGAAGAAAGACATACACACCCTGACACGACGGCTCAGCTCGAATCCGCTGCTTTGTACACTGTGCCGCTCCGACGCTTCTGAGCGCCTTTCCACCATGCCATCCAGCAAAGAGAATACCTCAGGTGGAGGAGGAGGGAAAGGGGAAAGGGAGAGGGAGTGATCCCAGATGTTCGGGGTCTGGGAAAGGCGAGGAAAAATAGGAATTAGGTTCTCCGGTGGAACCTCCCAGCCTTCACGGACCAGGAAACTACGATGCCCTCGAGACAACTCCAATCCTTTTCCCGTGAAGACACCGAGTGGCGTTCCTCTATTTCGCCTGAGGGAGGAGAGAAGGAGAGGGGGAGAGATAGAATGATATGTGCAAGGAGCTCAGCTTACGTATAACATATAGGGGGATATTCTCTTGTCGTCAAGGGAGGGGAGGGGGATAAGCGAGCCTCCACATCCACGTTTCAGCGAGCCCCATGAGCCCATGACGTACCATCCTAGCAACGCACATGCCACTTCGCCGCCTCATCCTCCGGTTGTTAGAATTAAATGGCGGGCAGGTGTCCAGAACAGGAGCGCAGGATACAAACTCCCACCACCACCACCTCCGTAAATTAGGTAGCTTCCAGGGTGAGAAAGGTTCAACCCTCACGAAGCCGCCACGCACAACAGCCTGTCCCCCTCTCGAGGGGGGATGAGATGATGGGCTGGGAAGGGGGGGGGAGGGGAGGAAGATGGATGCGGCACACCATAGCATCGCCCGAATCCAGTTTCCAGTATACGCTCGATTTTTTCTTTCCCCTTTGAATGGCACACGAGTTCAGATCATAGTCAATTCGCTTCCTTTTCTTCCTCAACAACAAAAAAGATGTATTTCAAGAAAAAACATCCCTGTGCACCACGCGAGTGCCTTCGCGAGGATTTGCATCATGAGTTCGCTCGAGGACTCCCTCGTCTCCGAGCAGACTACGAGCTGAGCGACAGTCGGGCACCCACGCAGGTCGTACGACGCTCTCGTTCTCTCTCCCCCCTTCCCCTCGTCCTTCCCTTGCATACAAACATGTAGATGTCACTGGGAGAAGAGGAGAGAGGAAGATCCAGCTTTTTTCCCCCTTCTGGTGCCCTGCGATATGAGTCAGGTGAGTTCAGACCCCCGTTTAAGCCGTGCAATCCTTCACCGTTGTCTTTGCGTGCTGCTGTGTTCATTGTCCGCACATCGCACGCTTCGTCCTCGCATCTTTTTTTTTTAATGAGGAGGAGAGGACAGGTGGGGAGGGGATGGCGGTGTCTTTCCATTTCTTTTCAAAACAATCTGCTTCAAAGGTGAACATGCAATGCTGTTTCTTTTTTCTTGAGGGGGGACCAGAGAAAGCAAAAGAGGTCTTTTCGAATGATGTCCACCAGGCAGAACCACACAAGCGCACAGAGCGAGAGAGAAAGAGAGAGAGAGAAGCCTACATACCTATCGAATATAGATCAGCACACTCCCACACGTACGACCACCAAAGATGAAACCTGCGACTCTTCGAGAGAAAAATAATCCGAGTCCGCAAACGACAGAAGAGAACAACATGGCGAAAGGGAATATAAGAAAAGTAAAAGCATCGGGAAAAAACTTCTTTTTAGTTCCTATAGGCTACTAGTAGTGCATCCATCCATGTTGCAACAGAAAAGATCATCGGCATGGCTTCCTTTCAACGTTGATGACAGCACTTCCGAAGGAGGGGGGAGGGGGGTCACAGATGCGTTTGTATGTGTGTGTGAGTATTCCAGAAAGGGGTACCAAATATCACTCACAGAAAAGGAGAGTATGGGGAGCAGTAACTATTCAGATCCTGTGGTATAGAGCCCCGTCGAGAGTGCTCCCGTAAACACCTCTACCCAGCGTCTCTCATCGATGCTACATGTTTCAGTCCTATGCCTGCGCCTCAAGCTTCTCCTTGATGCTGTTCATGAACGGCATAATACGCTCGTGCTGGATGCGTAGGTTGGCGACTGCCTCCTCTCCCTCCATCTCTGATCCATCGTTCTCCCACAAGTCCGTCGAGTCGTTGACATATTGTTGCTTCGTGGAGAGGTGGTTGAAGACGAACTCGCGGATGCTGATAGCCTCAAAAACAATAAACCCCAACGTGATTTTGAGCATGGTCTGCATCGTCGCACCACTGATACCCGTTTCGCCGGGATTGGCGTAGAAATACGTGCGAACACCAGAGTTCACAGCACGGCTGCCCATCATACTCTTCAGTCCCAAACGACGGAACATTGCTAGGAAGGCGAAACAGGGGGGACGTGGAACACTATAAAAATGGGGGGAGCTAATACTGCAGAAAGGGGATGAAGAGATGATATTTCAACTAGTTCAACAACAACCATGAGAAAATAGGCAAAACAGAAGTTTGAATAAGTCGAGATCCCAAAACAGGGCGATATATGCCGATGTTTTTTTTTGTAATGCCAGGATAGCGTACCATGCGATTATCGTGGAGAGAGCGCACAGTTCGCAACCCACCGTAAATGGAAAGTTGAGATGGGCCACGCGAATGAGAGCGACATATATGCATATATAGACACAAGTATGTAGTGAACCGATAAAATGTTCGAGGTGGGAGGGAAAAAAGGGTGGGCGCGATCGAATAGAAAGCAGAGAGAGAGAAGGCAGACAAAGCGTCGCGGAGATGAGAGACCATAGGAAAAAAGGGGGGAGGCAGCGTACTTTTCTCCAGAAATGATAATTCTGTCACAAAGCGCTTCTGTGTTTTCGCATTTGGGCATGCGACTGCGAAGGGGGGAGAGAACTTCACCCTGGCATCTGTCAACGTAGCAAATCTGTTTCGGCAGACGCATACAAGATGATAAATTCCTTAATAGCAGCTGTATCACAAGCTCCTACCACCGACCCCCCAATCAACTCCAAGAGGGGAAGAAAAGATATTGTGGAGAGCCGTCACAACTAAGTGGTCGACTCTCTTGAACTGACGTCATCGCCTCTGCCTTCGACCGTTCCCACCAAGTGCGGTTTGTTTGTGTGTTGGATTGATTAAGGAGACGCTTCTCACTTACCGTATTAACCGACGTAATCCCCGATATTCTTTTTTTTAATCTCTTCGCTACCAAAAATCGTCTCGTTTTCACGTGTACGTAGGCGAGCGCATCGACGCCCCTTTCCTCATCGCGGATCGTTCGTGTAGAGAGAGAGATTCAAATCAAAAAGGAGGAGGAAAAGGCATGAAATGGTGCAGTGCGACCGCACAGGAGCGTCTCATACACCCTGTCAGCTCTTCGCAGCTGCGCTGGCAGACGCATACCTCTTAAAATGGGAGGTAGGGAAGCTAATCCAACTCATCACTCCCCGGCGCCACGTAAGCGTCCACAATTTCGTCGAGGTACGGCAACACGCTCTGCTCTAGAAACGCACACACAGGGGCAGCCAAGATTATGGAGGGCCCTTGTGGGACTGGCAGGCCGTCTTCCTCCAGGACCTCAACTCGACATGCCGCAGCTACCGCCTTCGCTGCATGGGCCTCCTTGGACACTGCAACTGCGTAGGACAGCGTTTTCTGGGCATTGACGCCCTCCAGGCGTGCGATACCGCCCTCCGACTCCAGCATGCTGGCGATGAACTCCGCGAGACTCAACTGGATGTCCTCGATCGGCTCCTTGCCATTCAGCTGATCCACCGCGGTAATCAGCGCGTCGCTCTTCAAGAGCAAGTCGTACTGCGGCTTCGGCGAGCAAGCACAGTTGCGGTAGCACTGCGCGGCGAGGTATCTATGGCGTGGATTGGGCGAGGTCATAGCGGCATTCAATGTACCACGCCATTCTTCGTCTTCGAGGAGCAGTTCTTGGCCGTCGAGGTTACGGGTGAGATTCAGCAGAATGTGCAGAATCCATCGATTTAAATCTCGTTGCGGTGCAGGGGCCGGTAGTGGCGCTTTGGGTGGATGCTCCACCTCTGCCCCACTGGCAGGGTCCTCCTCGTGATCCTTCTCGCCCACCTCTTGGCCACTCCCAAACTTCTCATAGTAGACCTGTAGCTTACCCAAGTAAAAGCCGCGCATGTCTTCGTCATCCTTTTGGAGCAAGTCGTCTATCGCTGTGACATGGCTAGTAGTGAGGTTGCTGAGCAGCATAAGCGCCAGTTCCTCTACACTACGAATGTAAGATTCCAGTTCATCACTTCGTTCCATCCCGTCCAATAATCGCATGGCTTTACGGACCACTTTGCGTTGCACAAGCATTTCGGCGCAGCTGCCGTCGGCAGAGCAGTTCACGAAGATGGTCAAAATGTCGCCCAAGACGTGTTTCCCTCCAACGTGGAGGTACTGCAGCAACGCGTCGATGCAGCGAGGGCCGTGCTGGGGGGATGCCAGAAACGCCCACAGTTCGGCGTTGTCTTTGCTTTGCTCTGCAATGCCACGAATCGCCATCTTACGCACATCATCGCGCTCGTGGCGCACGAATGAGAAAGCCTCCTCGAGGTGCTGAACCGTATCCGCTGACGGGATAAGATGCTGCGGTTGCCTTTCCTCGGCACCGGAGGCGGAGGATCGCTGAAAGTTGTCCGAATGCATCGAAAAGGTAAAGAAAGAAGATTCACAAAGAGAAATAATAAATTGGGGGAGACACGCAAGACTGTGGTTCGCCCTTGCTTTTGATAAGGAGTGGGAAGAAGAAGAAAGAGTTGAAGGGGGGGAAGGGGGGAAGAGGGAAAAGGGTATCTGTTGGACTCGAGAGAAGCAGCGGATATGATGTAGCAGCACAGCGCTGATTCCCCTCTTCAGCACTATAATCCACCTTACTCGTTCGGCGGCGTTTGCTGACGCCACGTAATCGTTTCACAAGATGAGCAACAAAGCTCTCAAAGAGATCGAGGGAGTAACGAACGTACACGTAATGGAACAAAATCCACAGAAGTAAGACAACACCTGCCGAAGAAAAGGGAGGATACCAGAAAGGAAAGTATGGCAAGGCGACGTCGGATATTCATGCGGACCGGTGGGAGAGAGAAAGGGATGGAGAGGCGTGAAACACGGCATGTTTCCTCGCCCAACATGAATGACTTAAGAGGCGGTACCGAAGCCCTCCTTTGCAAAAGGGAAATGCATGCACAGGAGTGAAGAACGTGCCGAGAAAGCGGCCGCTGTGGCAAATGGTAAGCGACTAGCTCACGCACCCACCCCCACAGTCGGCCTGCGAAGCCCACCGCAGCCACGCTGCGCAGACTAAGAGGGAAGAGATGAGGTGGAGGAGCTGGGGGAAGCCACCGTGCCTCTTTGTCTTCTCTGTGGTCTCGCATCCGCTATCCATGCACAAACATGGTTGAATAAGAGAAACATGAGCAGCGGGAGAGAGAGAGAGAGAGAAAGGGCGCTATACCGACTTCCTCGGTGTGTTTTCCTCACCCTTTTCGACGTGTACGTTTCCAAAAGACACTCCCTTCCCCCTTCGCGCTGATCAACTTATCGGCCATTGATGGAAAGATAGAAAACCCTCGTGCGATCGTAAGCGCGTCTCACTCCGCGGCATCCCCTCGACTCTTTTAGTTTGCAGATCCGTTGTCGTAGCGCGTAAAAATTCCATCGAACACTTTCAAGCGTGCTACTTTCTTTTTTTAGAAATCAACACTCCATCTTTGTTCTGTTCTTCCCCTCCCCTCCATTCCTTCAACTGCACATCTTCCTCACCCAAAATGAGAACCCACGAGCTTTTCGAAGTAAAGCTAATCGACCGCACAGCGCGACCATGCACTCTACGAAGACAGCGATGACCCAAGTGAAAAATGCTATTCGAAGGGTACAGCAGCAAGCACGCCTAGGATAAGACCGCCTCCCAGATGATGCTCTCCTCGACCCTTCCCTTATTCGAAGCTGCCCTTTCCCGCAACAGGTATTTAGTATCTCGCCGGTTGGCGGCAAAGCCGTGACACCTCTTTTCTGCTATCTTTCCGCGGTGCACTTACATATAGTAAGGAGGATAGGAGGTGGGAAAGCGAAAAGTATCCATAAGCATGCCTCATCCTTTTAATTATTTTTCTTCCTCTATGATTGCCAGAGCCGCCGCGTTGTTCTGGACTGCGGCGTGATGCACACGGAAGGATAAGGCCGTCAGCACCTGCCGCTTATGCACTCGCTGCCCGTATGCTACTCGCATGGCACGTATTTGAGTATACAAGGCACTCGCCACGGGCTGGGCAAGAAGGGATGGATGAAGGTAGCCCGCCTCGTTCAATTCCTCCATCAGTGCATACACCTGCTGCATGCGGTCCAACTCGTCGCGCAGAAGCGGGCTCTCCCCCTCCACGTCGGCCTCATTTACCTCCGCTACCATGGAGAGCGTCACCGCCTCCGTCAGCTGCTGGACAACGAACACGATTGCCGTCAAACACTGCCGGTCCCGGTAAACTACGGCGCCACCATGCCGCACTGCCCGACGCGTCAACTCCACCAACCGACCTAGCAGCGCCGCCTCATCTTGGGCTAACTGGTACACCAGCATCCGAGGTGAGCCTGTGGGAGTTTCGGCCAAGGCAGCAGCATACTTGGCAGCGTTCAGCTGAGCCGTTGTCGTGCTATGTTCTTTCGCGACGCCCCGAGCCTCGCTCAGCAGATACCAGAAGGTTGCCTCGCTGCGCTCCAGCTCCGTTATCGGACTCTCAGATGATGCGGTGGACGTCGATGCGGCGATTGCTCCAATGGCTGCAGACGCATTGGGGGCACTGCCTCGCCACTGCTGCATTTCTGCTAAGACGCGGCGCATCAGCACACTGCTAACATCCGCGATCGCCTCCACCTCTGGTTGGGGGTGCGTAAGCCAGAAGCTGCAGCAGGCAGTGAGACCGTGGCGTAGTACAGCCAAGTAGTCCGAGAGCGAATCGGCCAACATGGCTTCCCACATAATCTTCTCTGCATTTTTATTGTGTGTGAGGAGTTCTGTGCGAGCAACGTGCTGATAAAGAAGCTGCTGTACCTCCGCGTGAACCACCGCATCATTGTCAGTCGCCACAAACTGACGCACGAGACGCGTTTCCTGTTCTTCGAGTTCACTGCGCGTGAGGTCTTGCCGCTCCAACTCGTATTCGCGAGCTGCCATGATGAAGGCCGCGTAGATGTTCGCACGGCTCCGCGCGTCGCGTAGGCGTAGTGTCATGGCTGTGATAGCACGAAGACCCTCAGAAAAGGGGTAGCGCGGCAAGAGTGCAAGCACCAGCGCATACCGTGTGAGCGACGTCGTCAGAGCAGCACCGGCACGCACTTGAATGGCGTGCGGACTCAGAGTTTCCCCGTAAGCCAAGTCTTGTACTAGAATGGCGTGTGTGACGAGGCGCACCGCCTCGCTATTTCCTTCCTCAGGAATGATATCAAACCATTCTCTCGCAACTGACGATGGCACACCCACGCCCCCTCCTTTCCCATCCATACACGTCAGCGTCTGTAGAACAAAGCGGATCTGCAACTGCTCCTCCAGTGGTGCGTGCGGCAGAAATGTGTCCTGCAAACGTTCTGCCAAACCCTTCACAAGCCGTTCTGAAAAGCTAGTCGCCCAATCGTCCCCGCTGCCGGTCATATTTTCAATGAATACCGCATAACCCCTATCGATAGCACCCGTAGCTGGCCGACCAACCGCTTCCCCACCCGAACCAGCAGCAACGATGATTTGTTTTGTAAAAGCCACCACCAACGCGCAACGCAGATAGCACCACGCCATATCTTTCCAATTCCCATTTACCCGGAAGGCGCTCTCCAGGACGTCGAGGTGGCCACACAGCGCCGCACCAATCACAGCATCGAAATCACTCACGGAGCAGGGCGTGAGAGCGTCTTCGCCATCGCTTACACCACCACCCGCACCGCGATACTTCAACGATTCTTCATACAGTTGCGAGAGGTTGTCAAGGCGGTACTCATTGCCGCACCACCCCTGATCGAGCTCGCCATGCGAGTACTCGCCAAAAAGAGGTACCAGCGCTGTTTGGCTAAACCATGGTTCCTGCACGGTTTGCAGTTGTGCCGCGCTCAGCGAGCAACTGTGAACGCAACTTTCGTAGGTGACAGCGGCGTTGATGGCGTGGTGAAGCTCGCCGCCGCGGAGGTAAGTCAAGATCAGCTGACGAAGAACGACCTCTTCCTCTCCTCGCAGTCGCGGCTCTCGTCGCGAGTCATCCCGGTACGTGCTCTCCAGCCAGCGACAGATAATGTTGGCTCGCCGCAGCACAGGTTGCCGCTGCAGAAAAGCTTGCAGATGGGCATAGTGGGAAATGAACCACCGGCGATGTGGCTGCGCCGATTCGATGCCGATGGCGTCGGGATGATACTGATCCGACTGCTCTGCATCTGCGTAGACATCCTGCATGAGAGCCCAGAGGTACTCCTCCTGCTTGCGCCCCGCCGCCCGACTCGCCTGCTTGAAGTACTCTACGGTGGGCACTGTACGCAACGGCGCGGTGTTTGCAGCGGCCACAGCAGCGGCAGCGGTGGTGGTGGTGGTGTCAGGGGAAGAGATCCGGTGCACCTCGGACGGCAGGTACCACTCCGCGTAAGTCCGCAGAGGTGGTGCAGCGGCGGCGTTAACATCGCCACCAAACGCCGTCAGCACAAGCGCGTTGGATGTCGTTGCCAACGCACTGGATTGTATCAGGCGGTGATGGGCATCCCCGGCAGAGGCAGTAGAAAGCGAATGTGTCAGGTCCACCTTGCCGTACCGTTCCTCGAACTCCGTCATGGCGATGTGGAGCTTCAGGAGCAACGTGAAGGGGTAAGGAACCTTGGAGTGACGCGCACACGAATAAAGCCGGGAAGGGGGAGAGGCAGCAGTGGGTGGGGGGATAGAGAGGAGACAGAAAGGAAGAGGAAATAGCGAAAAATCCATCCAGGGCAATGCAAGTGGTGCTTGCTATGGCTAAGGCATCGACGCAACCCCGATGCCACCTATCAGAGCGTGTTAGGCGACTTCAATTAGCGCGAAGAAAGTGCAGTGCGCCCGCTCTCAACGGTGTCGAAGGTGCCTCTTTCCTCCGTCTACGACGCAGTCGAAAGAAGTGAAGAGACACCAAGAATCCCAACACTGAAGCCGCAATCCAGAGGAGACAACAAAGGGGGGGGAACATTCGATAATCATTCGATAAAGAAAGAAAGAAACTTTCATTCCAGTAATGTATGTGTGCACAGATCTGGGAAAGCTTCAAAGTGTGCGTGAAAGGGAGAAAAGCAGGTCGGAACGGCGCGAGAAAATACAGAACACTTAGTCGAAAGTCACTTTGACGCAACCCAATATGCAAGACCCTTACACCCTCCTTAAATGGCGATGAGAAGTCAAGGAAGACGACGGCGCAGCTACCCATCTGCAGCGCGGGTTTCAATACTATCATCCTCGCCTTTTTGGTCATGCATAAAGGGGCGAAACGGGAAAACGCGTTCATCAGCTCCGCACCGTAACGTCATCGAAACGCAGACTTCTCTCGGGCGCATGGAGAGAGAGAGAGAGAGAGAGAGGGGCGGAGAGCACAAAGCCAACAAGCTATCGTTGACCTGTCCCCCTACGTGGAGGAAAAAGGCCTCAGATCATTACGGTGCAGTCGCTGGCCTTTTCCCACATCTTATCAAAGAAAAGGACGCGACTACGGCGTGCGGTCTAGCAGAACACGTTCGTAGTCGGAGGCAGGAGGAATTTTCGTCGTCACAGGAGGTCCGTTCCACATGTCCTCAGCACTCGTGACCTCCTCCCAGCGGCGACGGCGCTGCTCCCCATTGGCAAACCGAAGGAGATCATCGGCCGCCCCGTCCTTCTCGTCCTCGCCGGAGCGTGACGTGCCGAACTCCTCGAGTGATAAACCATCTTTCGTTGGAGAAGACGATGATGGCGCCTCAAGCACCCCCCGCGCATACGTCCGCACGAGAGACGCGAAGGGGGGAAAGAAGTCGCTGTGGGAGGGGTCGCGCAGAGCGGAGTCGAGCGTGGGTGAGGCATCGGACGGTCTTCGCAGGTACACTGGATCATAACAGCCAAAACAAGGAACCTCGCCCCTCTGATATCGCTCTCGAAACGACGGAGAGCAGCAGGCCGGAAGTGTACCTACAGCGCTCTGTGGGGGAGATGTCGACGATGGCGACGCCCACAGGGCAGTCAACCGGTCCTCCGACGACTCAGCATTCATGGCAGAAAGGGGGAGAGGGAGGCGGGCAAGATCTCCATAAAGGATGCTGAAGACGTGCGTGTGATGCGCCTCCGTATGTTCGGTTTACTTAAAAGAAAGGGATACACGTGCTGAATAAATATGTGTGTATGTATGTGTATATGTATATATATATATATATATAGGTGTGTGTGTGTGCCGGGGAGTGGGGAAAAGACGGAGAAGGCATAGCAGAAAAGGTAGTTGAAGTAGACACTTCTGTGCATGTTAGCCGGTGCATCGTGGCTTCCAGGAAGAGAGAATCAGGGACAAAAGAACGCAAGGGAGCTGTCAGAGAACAGGAATACAAGGGAGGAGCCGCATCCTTTCTCCCTTATCCTTGACAAGGCAGGAAAGCAATCCGGTAAAAGGAGGGCTCCGCATTTCTTTGGGTAACAGCTTCCTCACGAAGCACAGGAGTACATGGAGAAGTGCGTGCGCGCAGAAGCGTGTTCGTCGGTACCCTTTTTTCCATTCAGCGCCAGCTCTTCTCGCATTTTCCCCTGCTCGCCTTGGCCTTCCACAACACCCCTCTCCCCCGAAATCCTCACGGTAAAGGTCATTATCAGCAAATTTTGCCCTCCCTGCGGATGTCCCGCTTCACTGTCAAAGCCCTGCGAGCGTGTGTGTGTGTAAGTGTGTGAGGGGGGGGTTCGTAGTTGCATTTATTGGTTCTTCCACAACCAAGGAATGCAGCATTTGTTGCCTTCCTATCAGCTGAGAGGGGAAGGGAAAACGGGGAGGAGGGAAGGGCGGGTATGTGTGTATACATATGCGGGCGTATATTGATCCCTCTCTCTCGCTGTTTATGTATATAAATATATTGATGTGTGTATCTACGTAGCGCCTGCTCCTCCTCTGGAACACGGTTGTGCTATTCTTACATCATTGCCGAAGCATTCCGTACTTCAGCCATCGCAAATCCCCCTTCCTCACAAACGAAGGCAGACAGAGGATGAAACGGTCATGATCCAGTTGTGCACCGCAAATTTTCGAGCAGCGTAGTCATTTGACTCTCACATACCCCCACACACACACTCAAAGAGAGAGGGAGAGAGCGCACATGATTCACTTTTTCTTATTTTGCGGGGAAAACAGAAAAGGGGGAACGTCATTCCCGCCCCTTCCCCCGCTGTCCATGATCCAAATTAACTCGATGGCTTCACATGAAAAAAAAAGTGAAGGACGGGAAGCTCCCCCTCCTTCCCTCTCACACTAGCGCATGAAGAACGGAAATTTTGTCCACGCCAATACACGGACGCTCAGTGCCGTTCTCACCGCCACAGCTCCTCTCTCCCCTTTCCCCTCTCACCTCTGTATGCTTCCTTTTTTCAAGGGCGTTACCCTCTCCAAATCTGCTCACAGTGAAGCCGTCACGCCAGGCGAGATAGAGGGCGCCAAAGGGGGGCAGGGGAGAGGGACGCCTTTGCATGAGAACGCCACCACGAACCGATACAAAAGAAAAACGCAGCGGAAGAGAGAGATGCGTTTGTAAGTAGCGTAGGCGAACAAAAAAAGGTTCGGCGAACCACCATCACCATCGAACGCCCCCTGCATATGAGGGAAAGACGACTGCGAGGCGACAAATAAAATGCGGTTGAGGCGCTACCTTCCTCCCTCCCCCTTTTTTTTTCTCGGCAACACCATGCACCTATTATCACCCCGGTCTTTACCCCCTCCTTCATTTTTTTTTTACGCTAGGCCTTCCGCAAGCGGGGTAGATAACGAAAGCAGTCCTTTTATGTTGAGCAGCAGCTTTTCAATCACGTCAGCTACTTGCTTCGCATGACTAGACGCCTCTCGTGCACAGATCTCCCCCGCAGCAGATCCCTCCGATAAATGCGGCAGTGTTGCTTCTTGCCGCAGACGCGCTTCCTCAAGGGCCGCCACAGCATTGATCTTGTCCGTTACGGTGTAGCGGGATGTGTACGAGAGCAGCATGCGTAGCAGCTCCGGCTCCTGCACAACGCGGCACGGGGAGGCTGCAGTCAAATTAAGGAGCACTCCACAGCAGTTGTACACCACGCGCAGATCCTCGTGGCCGAGAAAAAGCACGATCACCTCGTCACAACGGTTTGCCTCCATCCAATCGCGGCCGGCGTTAGTGTAGCTCACGTTACCAAGAATTCGAGTTGCCTCAACGGTGGCTTCTACGTTGTCTTCGAAGAGGTAGTGTGCCACTAAAAGACCCAGAGAGGTGTAGAGCGATGAAAGCCACTCGGCCATCCCGACTCCCTCCTCGGTTTCTCCCACGGACGTGCTCTTCTCGATCCCGCTGTCCAGCGCCCCGAAAAAGTAAGACAGGTTGCTGAGACACATGAGAACGTATACCCCAGTAAGCTGCATTGTTGGAAACCTCCGCAACTCCTCCAGCAGCTCTACCAGAAGAGGCGTCACCGTTTTTACAAGATGGAGCGGAAAATGGGGCGAGATGGAGGCAATTCCGAGCACCCACACCACAGCCTGCAGTACGGGAGTTGATTGCAGAAGTCTTGAAAGATTCGCGCTTTCTTGTTCACCTGGGTTGTACCGAACCGACACATAGCGAAGTGCCAAGGTCTCCAAGAGCTGCGTCATCATCGGTGAAACGAGACACTCCTGCTGTGTGGTGTTCCCTTCCGCCACTCGGGCGATGACTCCACACAGACGCGACACGAGCAGGTCGATGGGCGAACTCGACGCCCCTACTGTCGCATCGTTCGCCAGCTGAACACGTAAGGCGTGTCCTGCTGCAATGATCACCGAGGTATCGGCTTGCATCTCCTCCAGAGAGTCCTCCACGTATGTCATCTTCACCAGAGCCCGCGCCACCGCCTCCACCGTCGCCGTGTCCGTAGCATAGCTTTTCAGCACGTCAACCAGTAGGGTCATGGCACCGCATTCTCGCAGTTCCACTGCGTAAGATTGCACGAACATGCGATAGAGGGAGGCGATTACGGGCAGCACGGAGACCGGGGGTGGAAGCTGTGCCGAACTGGCTGAGCTCTGCAACGGAGAGGCACAGCCACCGACCACTTCACGTCCGAGCTGCTGGAGAAACGAGAGAAATTTTAGTGAAACCAAGTGCGCTGTCAGGCTCTCGAATGTACACATTTCCTCTGCACCTAGCATCGTGGCGGAGGAGCCGCCGTCACGACTTCCACTGCGCACGGCGTTCAGTGGGGACCCTGCAACCGTGAAGCCACTCACCGCCGGGGCAGCTGGAGGGGATTGGGGAAGCAGCTGCATCAGTGATGAGACGGAAGCAGATGCACATGACGGCGCCCTCAAAATCGGGTTTGACGGACGATCCAAGTAATCGGCATCGACGAGTCCACTACCCCGAATCATATCGCTCTCCCCGTTTGTGCGTCTTCGCCCTTGCCCACGTGACGTCACGGCGTCACTGCCCTGCGGCTCTGGATTATGCACACTGGATCCTTGCCTTATTTCACCAACACGGGCCGCCTCCTGACAACAAAGTTCAATGGTTTGCAGTATCCACAGGGTCCACTGCCATGTAGGTGCCTCGGCATTCGTAGCGCTCGAAAGGAGTGCCCGCAAAAACTCCACCAAAATATTGAAAAGTACTCGCTCCTGCACTACCCACAGAGCAAGTCCCGCTTCCGCAACAGCATGAGTGGCGCAGACGATAGCGTTGAAGGAGATGGGCTCCGCAATGAGAGCCGCGGCAGGGTAACTCTGTGCCAGCAGTGTGGCTGCTAGTAGAGCACTTTGGGCGTACAAGAGCGGTACGGAGGCTGCATCCGCATCGGCAGCATCGGAACCCCTCTCAGGGTCCTCGCTTGGGAGCACCGGCGACGTGGTCGTGCCACATCCACTCACTGCGGCTCGCAATGCGGCTCCAGCGGACCAATACTGGCAGAAGTGCAGGAGCGTCGTCTGTAGACATGCCACCGCGCCGGCGTTGTCGATGGGTCTCTGCAAAGAGGAGCACGATCGCGCTTGAAGTGTCGCCTTCAGGCGAAGCAGCAAATCCACCGCCAACGGAACTCCTGTCTCCCCAGCCTGC